>CAHIKZ030001893.1:55000-330000 GCA_903632075.3 Acanthosepion pharaonis | reverse complement strand
AACACATAAATTAAAAATAACAGAGCTATTTAATATATGTATTAAGAAGTATACATAATACCTTACATTAATTGCACAACTCTGTGTAAATATGTAAATAAATATGTTAAAATATTTAAATAAATTGTAGTTTAATTTTGAATTTCGGCCCAGATCAACATTTAAGATTAAAAAATATTGTATGTTTCTTCCATTTCTTTAAGAAATCCTCCTAAAATACAAAAGAAAAAAAAAACAGTTTCCCGCGTTTTGAATGCAGCTTTATTGGATATCCCGCAATAAAAGATAGCAGATCTGATAAATCAAATTCAAAACCTGGAATCGTAAAACATTTAAAGTCTGTTAATGATGAACGAGAAATTTTTAGTTTTTATAATACAATATTCTTGAATTGTTTAGATCATTGAATGAAGATCGTTTTTAGAAAACAGAAGCGTTTATTTAATCCTGCCATGTCCTTCTGTTCCTATAGCTACATATACTGATTGAATTTTTCATGCATGTATTGATTGCATGTTACGTTTCGTTTTCCAAGTTGCTGATAGCACACCTTCGCAAAAATCGTGATGGCAAAAGAAAAAAATAAATTGCATTCTCAAAAGAGTGAACAAATCAAAAGAAATTATTTCTTTATTTCAGAATAATATTGAAGAATCCTGTCAACCATTCATATCACAAACGAAAATAAAACATACCTTTTGGCTTTTCTCGTTCAAGATGGGAAAAACTATGAAAAACTCTGAATTTAAAAGAACTTTTTAAAGTTAGAGAAAATATATTATAAACGTATAATTGCAACATGTCTCCACTGTAATTTAAGAGGATGATCGTTTCCTCAGGAATTACGTTTGGAAACAAATATCAAGCGCTTTCCACTTCAGTTCATAAAGTAGCCAGTTTTTATATGATTCCAATCTATGAAACTAATTCAATAAAAATAGCGTTGTGTATGACCTTGCTTAGAATCTTGTAATATAATGTATAGTTTCCATGGATTCTAGGCAAATATTATCGCTCAGGAAATTATATCCAAGATTTGAAATCCGGAAACTCCTGAGAACAATAAACGTTGCTTTCATTGCATTTCCTTTTATGAAACCAGAACGCAAGCAAAATGCTATGAAACAAGAAAAAATGGTTAATCTACAATGTGGCAATTGTATATTTCATAAATATTAATCGCCTTGTTTTTCGTTTGATGGTGTCTACCGGGCTTTATTTGGACGTAGACAAGAGAAAAGAACAACAATCGAACAAGAGACAAAATATTGTGAATTTCAGTGCCCCAACTCCACACTCCGAAGCACTAGAAGCTGTTAAAACTGACGGATCCTTACTAATCTCTGGATATATGCACCCTTAACTAAATCCACATCAGAATCTGGTGACGGGTATTTAGTTGGTCACGTGATTTGCAACAATCTTGATTCCAATTACATATTTTGTTATAGAAAACACAGGACGTGTATTTTGATTACACAAGCCAAGTCATATATATATATATATATATATATATATATATATATATATATATATATATATATATTATACACTGTTACATTAGAACATATAAGTAATTACTACAAAATGGTACATTTTGTTTCGAATTTTAAATAAAAGGAATATTCAGGTAATTAAAAATGATGGTTAATCATTGTTAATTAACTGAAAAGACGTTTTAGTTAAACGTCTAAACAAAATGTACAATTTTGTAGTAATTACTTACATTTTCTAATGTAAGTGTATATAATAAATATTTATTATCTACTCTTGTATTGAGCCCTGTTTTAAATTAATGTTTTGAAGTCGTAATTTTATTCTTTTTTTCTTATATATATATATATATATATATATATATATATATATATATATATATATATATATTCATTCAACTTTATGTAGTCATATTCTCTTTGCGGCTTTCAACCTGAAAAAATAATGAGAGTACTTTTTAATTTTTCGTGCATTATTACTGTCAAATTTCTCCTACATTTCTATCTATTTTATTTTTAGTCTCTTGTACATTCACAGCACATAAATTCTCGTATAAAAAATGTTCATCTATATTTTTTATACAAGAACTTTTTGCAACACGTTGCATGTTGACATCCTTACGGTATTTAATATTGTTGAAGTTATCGCTAACATTTTTGTTGAGATTTGCAAACTCTTCGTTTCGTTCAATTTCGCAAACCAATCGATGAAATTTCAATAAGCTGATTTTTTTGGAAAAATACTTTGACAAATCCCCAATTCGCGGTTTAATCATTGACTTAATTTAAGTTTATAGGACTTCATGGTGAACAATGTTTTTTAAGAAAATTACATTCTTAGGATTTCTTACTCTTGAACATGCAACTGGCGATTCGTAAATATGTTTTTTGGAGTCAAAATCCAACTTTTGAAACGTTTGGCCTCGTGATTTATTTATTGTTCTCACAAACGCAAGCCGAATTGGAAACTCGATTCTTATATATAAAAACTTAAAAAAAGATATGCAAAAAACCATATTGATTTTTTTTAATAACATTTCTTATTTTAATCATTAAATTGTTTCTTTTTTTTAAATAGTGGGAGTATTTTGTATGTTAAATAATAAAACTTTGAATTTTTCCCATAAAATGAATGAACATTTATTGTAGTAAGCTACGCACCTGAATAAAGTCAAGTGTACTTTGTACCGCCTTACCTGTTTGCACTTCTACCCAAAATTTGTTTTGAGCGGTTAATGAATGGATATTTTAGATTGTGTGACGGACAGGCAGTCTATCCTTGACTATGAAAAACCTGATCCCACAGAGGGCGGTGATCTCCTTCTCTCTCCATATGTGGTCAGCCACGCCTGATTTTTTACTTCCCCTCGTGTTACAATTTCTGGTGTTCTTGAAACCTTACCTTAAGGGGGCGGCCTGTCTCCCCTTTATATTTCTTTCCGCAGCTGCACGGGATAGCGTACACACAGTCTTTAGTCATGTTCTCCTTTGTGGGGTCAGGTTGAGATCATAGACAAGGAACACTACTGGAAAATTCGTAAACTTAAGGAATCAGCACATACGCTAGGCCACAAAAATCTGCTGAGTCAACCAAGCATAGAAATGAATACAATATGGGAACCAGTAATAAGGAGTGCCAGAGAAAAGCGATAATAACAACAACAAAAATTGCAATATGAGCACTGGTAAAAATGGTTGACATTAGGTCTATAATACCTAGAAATTCATACACAGATGTTCTCAAGGACATATGGTACAGTGGATAAAGGCGTTGGTTAGATCCCGTGACAGGACCCAAAGACTGTGGAACTAGAACAGTCTAGCGAAATAAAGGGTTAAGTTTGACATTCCTGAAGAAGGCCGGAGCATACAACGGCCGAAATATATAAATATAATAAATATGTAAATAAATATAGCAACAAAGATGAGGACAATAGTCCGAATAATGTACATAATACCTCATCCCAGAAATATAGACAGTTAACGTATTCCCAAAAATTTTTATTTATTTTTTAATATTTTAGTTTGATGACGTTTAAAACTTCAGCGATCGTACAGGTTAAATCGTTTCAACATAATAAGGCCATAAGATTACAAAACTGTTCGACATTAAGATGAAAGTAAATACTAATCCAATATAGATAATGCTTCAACTAATGAAAAATAGTAAAAAAAGAAAACACTACTACTCAACATGTAGTAATATTAAAAATGCAAACAATCAATAAAAAGTCATTTGATTTTGCACAAAAAGAAGATGAAACGGTGTTGAAGCCGTCGTTTCGTTGATATGAATGATATTCTGAATGTAATCTACCATTTGCAAGTGGATCAAGTTTCAGCATTGAATAATCCTCAGTTGTTTAACAAATCAAATAAAACCAAACCAAAAATGAAATAAAATAAAATTCTGACGCCACTAGCACTCAAGAGTGAGAGCAATAGTAAAGAGGGGTGTTTGAGGAAAGGATATAGAGATGGA
This sequence comes from Acanthosepion pharaonis, assembly GCA_903632075.3. Taxonomy (NCBI): domain Eukaryota; kingdom Metazoa; phylum Mollusca; class Cephalopoda; order Sepiida; family Sepiidae; genus Acanthosepion; species Acanthosepion pharaonis. Next base: position 326,025 of record CAHIKZ030001893.1, on the reverse strand, counting down.
CGGGGATCAAAATCAAGGCATCAGAAGATGTCGATTGACATTGCATTTGAATATTTGAAGATTATAGCTATCAGTGAAGCAAGTAGGGGAAAGGAAGTTCCACTATCGGAAAGCGCGAGAGAAGAAGCTGTTGGAGTAGAAGAGGCGGTTAATTTTAACTGTTTCGACAGTGAAAGGGTGGGACCGAAATGCCAACCTAGTAGCACGCTTAAATTCATGCAGATGGGGTACCAGTGAAAGTAGCTCGTCAGAGCACTTGACATGAAAATATTTGTAGAAAAGACATAGGGAAGCCACATCACGTCTGTGAGAAAGTAACTGTTATTCTCGATTATCATCAAGGATCGATTTCTAATCACAATTCACTATTCGATTACGAAATAACTAATTCGAGTTTCGCAAATGAAGCATCGAACACACTTCAAAACGTCAAACTCTTTGACTTTCTCGGGGTTCATGTGGAACCCACGCATTGAGTTCCTTCACCTTGCCGATTCTCTTGGGATGGTCAGATATTTCTGAAATGCTGTCAAAATTATCTGGGACATTTCTCTGACACTTTGACGTGGGTTTTGTTCAACTAGTGTCTTCAGATGTTAATTGTGAATTCCAGACCGATGTCCTCTACCTCCTTGATTTTCAAGACACGTATTCCCAGTGAGGCATTTCAGAAACAAGCGCCGTAAGTGGATCCTTCATGACACGCTCTATTAATTTTGGCAGCAGTTTGTGAAGCATTATGACCAAGCTTGAACTCACGCAAAAAATTAAGCGCATCTTCTGTTTTCCTCATAAGATGACGCTTATATAATGTTTGAAGTTAAATTCTGAAAGAGATTGACATGAAAGAGGAATGAGTCATATATTTTTGTGCAACTACCATAATAATATATTCATCGTGGTTTGGCTTGGCTTGGCTTCGCAAAACAAAGATCAAGAGGGAATCTGTACACGTCGCTTGCAGGCACTTTGTGATTGATAAGTTCAACGCCAAACAGGTATACACAGTTGCAATAGTTGCAACTGAACGTCCGCCCTGGGCTAGATGGCATTTCGTTGCAGTACTTCCTCCTCTGCCTTTTGTCCCTGGGAGCGGCCCTACAGGTATTTTCAAAGAAGGATAATATATTAGAATATAATTAAAGGGTTTATTCATAAATCGGACATCATTTTCCGAACAGCATAATACATATAGGTTTAATCCTTAATAAATTGAAAGAAATGTTCTGGCTATTGCAATTTTATTTTTCATCATTGTATGACATAAAATTTCAAATTAAGAATTCCTGGGAAGTACAGATTTATTTAACATGGAAGTCTTAAACCTATCAAGTATGTTGTTATAAGTTATTGTCATCGTGTCTATCTGTCTATAACAACTTGGAAAGATACACTTAAGTTCTTGCTTTTGTTCTACTTTGAAAAATAAATTATGATGTCGTTTAGTGGGTGCTCTGTCCGCCTGGAAAATATTATAGCAGAATTCCGAAGGTGCATTTGAATAGTGGAAAATGCCTTCTAAAAGCTAAACAAAGTATTAAGAAATAAGAAAATATCATTAAAAACAATGCAAACAGTACTGGACTGCTATGTTATATTAACCCTTCCATACTGCAATGAATGCTGGACAATTTGAAACGGAGGCTTGAGGCAACAGAGATGTGGTTCTACAGAAGGATGCTGAGAATAGCATAGACCGAACATTTAATCAATGAGGTAGCTTTAAGTAAAATGGGAACAAAAACGGACAGTTACACTTAAAATCAGAAAGAGACAGTTATTATGTCTGGTATACATAATGAGGAAGGACGGCTTGGATAATTTGATACTCAAAGGACATATTGAAGACAAGAGGGTCAAAAGTAAATGGGTGGTGGAACAGGTACTGGGGAAAATAATAAGGGGAAACATATTACTTAGATCTACAAAGGATAGAAAGCTGTGGAGAGCCATGATCGAGCGAGTCCTGAAAGGACACGGTATGTAAAAGAAGATCACCAACATATCACCAAGGAGGTGCGAAGAGATTAAGCTTTACAGCACAAAATTGTAATCGGCGATCCGGGTTCAAATTCCGCCTGAGAACGAAAATTGTATAAATAATATATAATGTTAATTCTAACGAACTGGCACGAAACATGGAAATTCACAAGATCACTTGAAAACAAACCCAGAAACACACAAATATCATCGGACAAAGCAATGGTTGGAATAACCTCCAAGATATGGGGAAATGTCAGCATTGATTAAATATATGATAAAGGTAATTTATTAATAAAATGGAGGTGGTAAAAAGAAAGAATAAGGTGTCGCTAAAAGTTTGGTCAAATACCGAATAATGGAACTTGGTACTAGCAATATGATAAAATCAAATAGAAGATGTAAGGATAAGTTAGAGAGTTTATCTATTTTATCTATGTCAAATTCTTCACAAAAAATGTAGTGAACATGACAATAAAGATGAGGACAACAGTCCGAAAAATGTAAATAATGTAAATTGAGCATAAATTAATTTGAAATATTATTGAAAAAGAATTACATTTGCTTTTTTCCACAATATATTCTAATACAGTAGAAATTAATGAGCTGAAAGAAGAACGTCGTTTCCGATTGGTTAAATGCTGCCTAATGGAATTTGGCAATGGCAGTATGATAAAATCAAATAGCGGATTGAAATATAAGTTAGAGAGTTTATCTATTTTATTTATATCAGAATCTTCAGAAAAATGTTAAATGATTAAAGTTGGTAGAATCTGAAAGTTGGTTTAAAAGGAACAGAAATAAAAGAAAAATAATGTTTAGGTCTAAAGTTCTAAAAAGAAAGTTCATAAGAATAAAAAAATGAGATCTATTAATACAGACAGATAATAAAGTTTTTTTTTTTTAAAATTGACTCAGAAAAGAAATAAAATGATTAATACTTATACATAAAATCGAGACATAATGAAACAGCAATTTTTTTAATACGCTTACAACATAAAGTGTATAATGAATGTATAAAGCCTGTTATGGTGTACAGATATGATGTAATGAATATGCATACACCTGGGTTCTCCCTCACAGTAATATGATTGGCTGGTGTCAGCCATAAATACAGACTGATGTGGAGGTACAGGGACGCCTATAGTCTTCGCCTATTGCCTACGCCTATTGCCTACGCCTATTGCCTATGCCTATTGCCTACCACTACGACGAGGACCAGTCCATTACGGTTACCTGCTAGATTGTCCTACTCAGTTACAGTAGTTCAAAACCACTTTGCTAATTTCAACAAATATATCCCTTTACGGGACATATCAAGATACAAAACCTGGAAATTAACAAGATCACTTGAAAACACACACTCTCAAAAAATAAAACAGAACGATCAGTAGAAAGTGCAATGTTAGGTATAACTCCAAGAGATAGACTGACGTCAACATCGATCTGAGAACAGACTATGATAAAAGATATCGTGGAAGCGGCTAAAAGACAAAACTGAAGGTAGGTGGGGTCACATAAGAAAGAAGAAATGATTACAGGTGGAGTAAGTGGTTGCTTTGGTCAATTAGCAGCAAACAATAAAAAAGTACCAGACAGAAAATAAAAACAGTGGTTTATTTAATTGATTTCTATCGGAATCATTACAAGAAATGTTAGATGTTATAAGTTGGAATTTAAAACAGTTTGAAACTGTTTTTTCACCACTGCCGTAGCCAGGTATTATCCAGAAGGTCATGTGTGCTCAAGGATACATTGCCTAGTGGATTAAATCGTTGGCTGGATCCAGTGACTTGACCCAAAGAGTTGTGAGTTCAATACCTGGCTACGACAGTGGTGAACAAAAAACTTGGAGAGTTGAGATAAAAGGAGATAATTGAGACATCCGGAAGAGGCATGGCACGTGGAACTAGAACAATCTACCTCAGTGGACGAAATAAAGGGCTCAGTTTGAAATTCCAATGATCTGAAGAAGACTGGAGCGTACAACGATCGAAACGTCGTGAACATGACAATAAAGATGAGGACAACAGTCCGAACAATGTAAATAATGTAAATTGAGTATTGATAAATTGAAACATTATTGAAAAAGAATCACATTTAATTTTCTTCTCAATATGCTTGGATAAAGTAGAATCAATGGGCTGAATGATGCGCGGGTAGTGCAACGGTTAGCGGTTCTGAATGCGAAGACGGCGAACCAAGTTCGAATTCCGGCTGATGTCGGTACATTCACTTTTGCATAAATCTACTTGAGAAAGACATGATTCCATTTCATTCTCCAGCATCAATCTCTAGGTTAAATAGCAAGATAGACCGTGTTCTCTAGCCTTGGTTGACAGCCAGTCTACGATAAAGACAACTCTTAATTCAAAATCAGTTTATGTGCGAACAGTCACATCGGCCTTCATTAGCAATCTATCTAGAAATAGTAACTCGATATAAATATACATCTCCAGCAGCCCGGATGTCACTGCCCGGAAAAAAAAAACACGCCTGAAATTATTATGTCGCATGAGTTTTCAAAATTTGCGGCAAGGAGTGGGGAGTCGTCTTTTTTTCTTTTTTAATTGGCTGAAGCAATCTGATTCAATTAGATACGTTGCTATGTGGCATTCCAAACAACTCTGCTCGGTTTATTAATTAAAAGAAAAAAATATATATATTTTAAATTTTCGATATTAAATTTATTGGCAAGTCATAAGTTATTTCCAATACAAGAGTACATTTCGATGTCTCCCAAGGCAAATGAATATTTTATCAACAAATCTCTCTCTCTCTCTCTCTCTCTCTCTCTCTCTCCATGCATATATATATATATATATATATATATATAAGGTCTAATGGGTACATTGTCGCCATTTTATACTTTTTCAATTTCGCGCATGCGTGTTGTTTGTTTTTGATGTTGACGACTGCACAGTAGAATAGGGTCAGTTTTACACCGTCTTTGAGAACAAGACCACCATGACGCTATTCACTCCGCCAGAAACTTGGAAACGGCACGCTGTACTGCTTGACATTAGGATCAAAAGCTCCAATAAGAATACTTCAGGGTCTTTGGGTGTTAATATGAATAGTACAGTGGATTCAGAAAGAGTTAGATGAGTCTAATGGTGATTACGAAGGTACGGCAGTTCGGAAAACACACTCTGATCGTTCTGATAAAAAAAGAAACTCCCATATTTGTTGATGAGGGCCTCAGAATCAACACGGAAGCCTAAATCAAGTGTCCTTTATGCCGTAGTGCTGCCCAGGGTCAAGAGGGTGGCTGCTGGAAGACCCTATGTCTGGCAACAGGACACTGCACCATACTACACAAGCAGGAGAACCCAATCATGGCAGTCAGACAATATCTGCGACCACATCCCCCTTAGATCTGGCCAGCTAACTCACCAGACCGCAACCCCCTTGATTATTGTGTGGGGGCGCAATTGGGCGAGAGACCAACAAAACTCCTTGTAACGCCAAAAATGAACTGAAAGCAAGGATTATGGCAGCATTCACCAACTTAAACAAGGGAAACGTCCAGAAGATTCTTGGTCTAGAGGCCGTGAAACCAATGGCCATTTTATTGAATAAATTTACTCTTTACTCTTTCAAGATAGCTTTGTGTCATTTTTTAAAATGAGATGTCAGTGTTATTTTCATTTTTGCGTAATTTAGAAGACAAATTATCCATCGCACCCTGTATATAACCTTATTTTGTTTTATAATTAGAATTAAACAATTTATAATCGTTGGCTTTATCTCGTATCCAATAATTTAATTTCTTCTTTGATGATCGCTTCGTTTATGATGACGGCATTGATGACTAAGCAGACCAATTCTTGCTTGGAAGAGCCGATGGTATTCACTGCATATTAATGTTGGTGGACGATGAGGTCGATTTTGTCGAGCCTTTCTCTCTTGTCGTTTGACTCATTTTCCTTTGCTGCTGGCTTCAAAGTTCTGATTCTGATAGCGATGGAACATCGCCAGTTTGTATTGGTCTTGGTCTTGGGCATGTGTTCCGAACAAAATAGGCTCAAGTCCAGTGGCTTTCATTGCTTTTTGTTTTGTTTTTTTTTGTTTGTTTTTTTGTTGTTTTTTGTTTTTTGCTCCTTGTACCATCGTGTAGGGCAACCCCGTGCTTCTTTTTCTGAAGTGAGATACCGAATAATACTTGACATGGAAACCTTGAATCTTCCACTCTTGCTACATATCCTAAACATTGTTTTTAAATAAATACACACACACACACACACACATATATATATATATATATATATATATATATATATATATATATATATATATATTAAGAAATGGACAAAGTCCGACAATTTATTTATTAAAGACATTTTTATGTTTAACGTTCTTTTTTATACATACAAGTATTTAAGTAAATGCTCTGTTTATAATAAACAGTATTAAATAACATTTACCGGCCTGAATGTCCGAGAATTTTCATAGGACGAATATTTTCTATGAAAATTTCTCACATTCAAAATGTTATTTAACTGTTTATTATAAACAGAGCATTTACTTAAATACTTTATTATAAAAAGAACGTTAAAATATAAAATGTCTTTAATTTTTATATATATATATATATATATATATATATATATATATATATATATATATGTGTGTGTGTGTGTGTGTGTGTGTGTGTGTGTGTGTGATTGTATATTTTCATTTTTTTCATGTATCTAAATTGTAACGGAACTCAGGGCAACATTAGATTTTTTAACGTTTATTCCAACTTCATATTTGGCCTTTCAATAAAAACAAAAATAAATAACAAAACATGTATTTTTTCCTCATTTTCTCCTTTAAATAATTTGATAATTTTTTAGACTTAATATAGATTAAATTTAAAATTGGTCATTTTTAATTTTTAATTTTATAGTATAATTTAATATTAATTAGTTTGAATGAATTCTATTTTAGTCTAACCTTAACATTAAAGCATTAAATAATTATTATAGCCAAAGTTCGTTGTCAATTTTTTTGAATTCTCATATACTTGTATTTTAATTAGTCATTCCAGGTTATGTAACAGCGTTTCCCCTAGCAAGGGGTGTTTGTTTGATTTGAACCTTTAAAACCCCTTATTCTACATTCAACACCATCACTTGATAAGACACTGAAGTGTTGAAACAAAATGGCTATTTTTGTAGTGATTTTATAACATGTTATAATTTTCGAATAAATAATTACATATATATATATATATATATATATATATATATATATATATATATATATATTAGGACCATGAATAACTTCCCAATAATGTTTTCCAACAGATGACGTTTTACAGAACTGCGTGCCTTTAGTTTCAGATGGTAACACATCTATAGTGAAGAAATATAAGCAAGCTTGAAATTCAGTATATGTCATTTCGCCAAAGTGTAAGCAACTTTGTATTTAATAGACCTAAACATGTCGGAATTCGTGCCAAAGAAAGTGTCTTTACGGGGCATTATACTGCACTTGGTGAAATAAACCCTAAAGCCTTACTCAGTAACAAATTCCAAGACCCTATCTTTTAATATGCTCGATCAATAACAGTACCTTGTCTATAAACTTAACAATTCTTTGTGTGCATATGTGTGCGCATGTGTGCGTCTCTGTATGTGTGTCACTCTGTTTTGGTCGTATTTTTACCTTTCTTAAAATAGAAATAACTTAAAATATTGAAAATCGCGCCAATTTTTCCATCTTCAATGTGATCTATTTTAATGAATTTGTAGCTAAAAAGTTCTAATGACGTTTAAGAATTAGGTTGACGAAACTATTTGGAAGACGTTGATGGCCGTGCTTGTTTAGATGTCATCGGGACTGAGGGGTCGAGCTTTCTGACCTTGTGCATTCTCTCCCAGAAACTAAGGTCCGAACAGATTAAACAGCAAATTGGCTCTGTCGGTGATGAAGAAATACAAATAAACCTTTTGTTCTATCTTCAATATTATCTCTTTGAACAAACAGACCTAATCCCATCCAACAACAAAAAGAGAAATCACTTTCTGGCCAACCCTATACATCACATTGACTTAAATTAATCTATTGATATTAATCTTCGTAAGGTTAAGCGATCTTATGATCTGGTTAATATGATTAATGGGTGTTTAAAACTGCGTATTATCTCATGTGATCTAATCTGATTAAACAAACTGTCAACAGCGCCAATTATTTTGAATGAGTTCCTTCTAGAATCAATGAGATCAAGTTAAGAGCAAAACTTGACTACAACATAACATCTCAAATAGGGAGAGTTCCCTATCATCAAGTAAATCCATCGCCCTTTGTACTGAAGACGTTATAAGTAATGTCCTAAATATGATAACGATAAATTGAATATTTTCATTATTCTAGAATGCCTAAATGATGGCAATCCATGTAAGTTACCAATAAGTCTAGGTCGCTTCGTAGTTAGAACGTTAGATTTCTATGATATTCGAGTGCGAATCTCCTCATGGTCGACTAGTCGGGAAGGTTACTTCTTGATAATGTCAGCCTGCAGTGATGTCCACGATGTGCGGCAGCAGTGATAAAAACATCCTACAGATTAACCCAAAAATTGTGTATGGAATCGGGAAGAGTAAATTAAGCGGTATCAGTGTTAAAACCATTCTACAGATTAACCAAAAAATTGTAAGCGAAATTGAGATTAGAATAAGCGGCAGCACAGGTAAAAAAAAATTCTACAGATTAACCAAGAAACTGTGAACAAAATTGAGAAGATTAAATTAAGAGACAGCATGGGTAAAAGCAACCTACAGATTAACCAAAAAATTCTCACTGAATTTGGGAAGATTAAACGAAGCACAGCAGTGGCAAGACGGAATAACTCAAAAATTGTGTGAGAAATTGGGAAGATTAAACTAAGCGGCATCAGTGGTAAAACTTTCCTACAGATTAATCAAAAAATTGTCAGCGGAATCGGTAAGTGTAAACTAAGTGGCAGTAGTGGTAAGACCATTCTACAGATTAACCAAAAGATCGTGAGCGAAATTGAGATGTGTAAACTAAGTCATAAGTGAAAGTGAACGGCACGAATGCAATATCACCAGTTTTTCTACAATAAGCTATTGTGAAAAAAAAATATTAGTTCTTCGACCAACGGATCGAGCGTGCTGGTTTTAATTTACCCGCTGATCACTCCAAATTTTGCGTTCACTCTGCAAAATTGAAAAATAAAATTTCGTATAAAGTTCTTCACTGGATCAACCAACGGATCCACTGGTCCATATATCTTGTTTTAATTTACCCTGTGGGTCTAAACAACGCCTTTATCCACTGGTCCAAATCCTTGTCTTTAGATCTACCCACTGGGTCTAAACAAACGCCTTTATCCACTGGTCCATATATCCTTGTCTTTAGATCTACCCACTGGGTCTAAACAACGCCTTTATCCACTGGTCCATATATTTGTCTTTAGATCTAAAATAAACAACGCCTTTATCCACTGGTCCATGGCTCTGTTGGTGTTTTTTTTATAGATCACCCACTGGGTCTAAACAACGCCTTTATCCACTGGTCCATATATCCTTGTCTTTAGATCTTGTTTTTATCCATCTCCATATATCCTTGTCTTTAATTACCCAAAACAACGCCTTTATCCACTGGTCCATATATCCTTGTCTTTAGATCTACCCACTGGGTCTAAACAACGCCTTTATCCACTGGTCCATGTATCCTTGTCTTTAGATCTACCCACTGGGTCTAAACAACGCCTTTATCCACTGGTCCATATATCCTTGTCTTTAGATCTACCCACTGGGTCTAAACAACGCCTTTATCCACTGGTCCATGTATCCTTGTCTTTAGATACCCACTTTATCCACTGGTTAGATCTTTAGATCCCACTGGGTCTAAACAACGCCTTTATCCACTGGTCCATATATCCTTGTCTTTAGATTCCCACTAGTCTAAACAACGCCTTTATCCACTGGTTCATGTATCCTTACCTTTGGGTCTAGTCACTTGTACTAAACAACGTCTTTATCAATTGGTCCATGTATCCTTGTCTTTGGTTCTAGTCACTGGATCTAACCAACGTCTTTATCCTTGAGGAGACATGGCCCAATGGATAAAGACGGTGATTAGATCCAATGATTAGACACAAAGACTTGTGAGTTCAATACCAGGTCACAGCAGCGGTGAAGCAAAACTTGGAGAGTTAAGGGAAACTGAAACAGCTGGAAAAGCCATGGCCCATGGATCTAGAAATATCTACCCCGGTTGACGAAATAAATGGTTCGGTTCGAAATTCCAATCACCTGAAGAGGGCCGGAGCGTACAACGGCCGAAACGTTGTGAATATGGCAATGAAGATGAGGATAACAGTTCAAATAATGTAAATAATGCAAGTTTGTTTTGTTTTTTTGGGTTTTTTATGTTGTTGTTGTTTACTTTATGAGTTTGAAAATTTTGCTTACGAGGAGGTGCTGAACATTTCTCGACCAATTCGCAAAATCAGTTTTGCGATGTTTGTTCATTAACCGGGTCGGGTAGATGATTTTTGCATGCACCAAATACATTCAGATTTAGATAGCTTAATTAAAAATGATCCTGATTTTGTTTTGTTTTTCCTGAAAGAAAATAAGAGAAACATTAAGAAAGAAATAATGGAAGTTGTAAAACGTTCTTTCTACTTCACCCCCAAATTAACATATAAATCTTAACTCTACAAATCCTTAAACGGTAATTACGCTTTTTCGCATGATAAATGATTCATCATTACATAATCAGTCTGAGGTGAGCAGAAAGACGTTAGAATGTAGAGATAACGTATTTTCCCAATTAGCTGATGGCTAAATTAGCCGCCATTGGAATGAATGTGTTCATTATAAAGAGATAACTTGCTGACAAACGACACAAAGCGTCTTTTGATTTCTTATCTCATTCGTTCTAAATCTTATTCGTTTACATGAATAAATGCAAAAGCCAGAGCGTAATTCTCCCACAAATTCAGCTTTACTTTATAGCAATTTACACGCTGTATTATATATTATCTACTTCTAGGTACTATTACTTTTCAGGTTTAACTAATTTGCATATTGATTTTTAAAAAGTATATTTCATTAATAAACTCTCCTTCGTTACTGTTTTTTTTATTCGAGGATTATTTTGATTTTCATATCAAAAATAGTTCTGTTTATGAATATTGTCTTATATGATGCAGAAAAGTGTTGGCATCTATTTGTAAAACTTTCCTTAACTATAACAAGCCAATTTATGAATGAAATGATTTCAAGTAGTGAATATATCTTACTTTGAGGTGCGATAGAGAGCGGGCGAAGCCTGCCAGATTTAAATAAAGATTAAATTTCGAATGTAAATTCCCAAGATAAATAGGCTTATCCATACAATACCGTCTATAATCCTCCTTCTCTTCTTCTTGAACCTATAAGGGCCATTTCAGATATAAGGCCATGCAATCTATCATGACCAGACATCATGTTTCCAGTCACTTTCTCACCGACGTAACGTGGCTTCCCTCTGTCTTTTCTACAAATATTTTCATTGCAGCTCTTCTGATGGGCTTTTTCTATGGTGCTCGAATACAACTATGTGACGTCACCCCAAGCCTCTCTGCCCCACACTCCGTCTATCCTGTGACGACCAATGTGACTTGGTATTGGTCGCGGAACTAATTGTGACGTTCTAACCCTTTGCTGATTCGGATGAGAATCTGGTTAGATTCGGTATCAGCTTTGTCGTTCCCAGTTCGCCTCCAACGTGTGGTTACCGAAATAACTGCTTTGATTTCTAGTCAACCTACCAACGTTTTGATTTGATCTTAGGTAGACGAAATCAATCAGTCACCGGGCCGCAATGCAAGCCGAGTCTGAGCAAAGGTAACACCGCACAAGTATATGTAAGAAAATAAAGTAACTCGAAAAGTTCAAATGTGTTAAAAAAAGAATAACAATATTTTATATCTGGTTGCTGAATACAGGACTACGTCTTTCTCCCAAACCGCTAATATGGATACGTGACACTTTGTGTTTGTTAGGCGAGTCTTAATATCTCAAGTTGTTTTTTTTTAAGAAACTTTTTTTTTCTATGTCTTCAGGCGATATTCGTAAAACTTGTTTTGGTAGTGTGAGTCTAAGTCGTTCTTCAAAAATAAATTGTTTTTGGTTAGAAGTTGAATTCAGAATGCTAAATAGTGTCACAACTAGGTCTCACCGTTTTACTGTTGTACTAACTAGATGCAACCGCCACTTCTATTCTAATGGTTTTCTCACACTTCCCACCTGTGGAAACCTCTTCCTATTTCTTGCTTCCCTGATAACTATAAAAATTTAAATGCAACGTCAATCGATATCTTCCGTAATATTGGACCCTATTTCGTCCTTTTCTCAGTCCACTCTATTTTCAGTCTTCCTGACTATTTGTCGTCAAAGCTAGAGAATCCAGTCTACACTACTGTTTAATCTCATCAGGGTTAATAATATATCACGTTAGGTACACCAAATAATGGGTTAGGTATGGAAGAAAGTTATATTCTCAGTTTTCATTTTTCCCATTATAGGCATTATTATATCCATGATATAATAATACACGGACGGAATGGAAAGCAGAAAGAAAAGGAATGATAAACATGCTTTATTCCCAGAGAGAGTTTTATACACAAAATTATATTTTTATTACTCAAACGTTATTATTGGTAGATACTCGTATTTGAGTTAACGCTCCGTTTATTTATTAAAGAATATATTTATTTATTTTCATCTACCGCCCTAAATATTCGAGAAATCTTATAAAGATATGCGCTCTCTGGCAGAATTCGAACCTGCTTTCCCCTAGGGGAATTCTGACGGAGAGAGCATATTTTTCTTTGGATTATCACATTTTTTCTTTTTTTAAATATACAAAGATTAAGACTTCTTTCGACTGGGTAACAAAGAAAGCTAAGAAAGTCATGGTTTGGTTTATTTTGTTTTACGGCATATCACCCTCAATGGGTTAATTAAGGCCAACAAAAAATTTTATTGCTGGTAATGTTTTGTTTTGTCAAAAGTCTGTTTTTTCCTTCAAAATTTTATCGCTGTTAATAATTTTTTTCCAAAAAAATATTGCTGGTAATAGTTAACTATTTGCCCATATCTGGAACCCTAACAAGCGCTACCATCCCGGGTGAGGGCGGACCTGGGAACACCAGCAATTAAGAGTTGGTTCCACGTTCCTCAAAACCTCCTGATCAGAGGCCTTACTGCTGGATGTAGTTTATCGTCTTACCCAGTTCTCGGGTGTAGTTTAGTGTCTTACCCAAGATGCGGACGTAGTTTATCGTCTTACCCAGAACGCGGATGTAGTTTATCGTCTTACCCAGGATGCGGATGTAGTTTAACATCTTACCCAGGACGCGGATGTAGTTTAGCGTCTTACACAGGACGCGGATGTAGTTTAACGTCTTACCCAGGACGCAGATGTAGTTTATCGTCATACCCAGGACGGGATGTAGTTTATTGTCTTACCCAGGACGCGGATGTAGTCTATTGTCTTACCCAGGACGCGCATGTAGTTTAACGTCTTACCCAGGACAGAGTAATTCATGTTTAACATATGAACCCGAAGATTTTAATACTATTTAAATAATAAAAAAAGAAAACGGTCTCTGATTCTGAGAATTAGTCATTCGCATTTAATACACTCGTCACCATTTTCCTATGTCACAAGATTTCATATATACGCCCCGTCTTCGTTACTTTTTCGTTGGCTTTTGGGATAAGTTGTTCGTCTGGATTACGTTATTACTACTTAAGGAGATTGAACAGAACAGGCATATCTTCGTCTAAGGGTCTCAACCACGTGTCTTCGTTGGTGCCAGAGACTTAAAATAAAATATCTACTTCTGAATTAAGAAGATTAGGCCACATTTCTCCTCTATTCTACCGTAATAATAACAGTTCACCAAGGAAACGTATAGACGAAAAAGCAAAGTGAAAAATTCCATTTTGATGAATTAAATTCAAACTACAGCAGTTCTCTCTGGTTATCTGTTCTTCTCTTCCAAACATGAGCCATATTTACTTTTCTCTGTATGACGGCAGCTTCGACGAAAGCAAACACCAGATTAAAAAAACAAAATCCACAACATCGTGGGCGATTCCCCTGCCAATCGCATTTATAGATAACGGCAACTGTTTTAACGAATGCTGCGTGGGTGTTATATAAAGTCAAAACAGAATAGAAAAATGTTTTAACTTTAATCGACAACATATTTACCAATGTTCTATGATTTTTCAGGTAACTCAGAAATTCTGTCTTCTCATAACGCTATCACTTCATGAGCAAATGACTGCTCCAGAGGTATTTCGCTTCACAGTCTTCCAAAGACCTGATTTTTTTTAAAGAAAAATCTGTAAAAACCACAATAATCCAAAGTTATAATATTTGCTAAATACAACGACTGGGTGTAGGCAACTTTTTGTGTGTAAAATACAGAAGAATTTGAAGCATTAAGTAGTGGGTCACCTAATTAAAAAACATAGGGTCTATTGGTGATCACAAGTTCTGCACAAAAAGAAGAATATGGCGGGCCATTTTCTTTAGGAATTAATGTATCAGCAATTAGCGAGAAAACGAGATTTCCTGGTAGAAAAAGGGAGTTTCTGTCTCCAAAATTATCAATCATAAATTTTGCCGCGTAGGATATGGATCCCCAATGCTATGATTGGGAAATCTCTCATCCTCTCCGTTACTGACAAGTAGTCGGCAAAATTTCCCTATTGAGGACGATAAAAGTAGCCAATATAGATCATATTCGTTATGCTAATCAGTACTACAGAAAATATTTTTCTTGGTGAAAAGACGGCTAGTTTGACTTTCGTTAACACAGGTAGAACGACTTTTATGTACTGGACTGAAGACCTGTTCAAGAGTGAATCATACCCTCCCTATTCTCATAATCTTCACTTTCTACGAACCTCATTCATCATAACCATTTTAAGAGTAACTCTCTGCACTGCAATCTTAACCTCTTCAAGTCAATGGTCAATCGTTATCTATCCTTATTCTACTAATCTCCTCTTCCTACCACCTTCTGTTCCATTCATATCACACACCTTATACATTAGTACCAGTTTGACTGTAACTCTCTAATTTGTTTGGCTCTCGAGCCTTTTATTAAGTGAAATTTAGTCTATAAAAAATCAGCTCAAATCTATCTAAACGTGTGTCTATCTAAATCTTGTGTCTATCTAAATCTGTCTACATCTATGTTTATTTCTCTAAATCATTTCAAATCTTTCTAAATTTGTGCACTTCTAAATTTATTTATATCAGTCTCAGTTTATATATGTCTAATTCAGTCCACATCTGCTTCTCCCTTTCCTTCTCCCTTTCTTTCTCCCTTTCTTTCTTTCTTTCTTTCTTTCTTTCTTATTCTGTGTGTCCCTCTATTA
Source organism: Acanthosepion pharaonis (assembly GCA_903632075.3). Classification (NCBI taxonomy): domain Eukaryota; kingdom Metazoa; phylum Mollusca; class Cephalopoda; order Sepiida; family Sepiidae; genus Acanthosepion; species Acanthosepion pharaonis. The sequence goes on along the minus strand of CAHIKZ030001893.1, from coordinate 310,639 downwards.
TGTAAAGTTCTATTTTCTCATCATTCTATCCTATCTTCGTAAACATAGATTCTAAGACAGAAAGTAAGTTTCACTATGAGGTGAGATGAGGTATTATGTACATTATTTACATTATCTGGACTATTGTCCTAATCTTTGTCGCCATATTTATTACAACGTTTCGGCCTTTCAGTATCTGTCTATATTTCTGAGATGAGGTATTATGTACACTATTTACATTATTTGGACTATTGTCCTCATTTTTGTCGCAATATTTATTACAACGTTTCGGCCGTTGTACGCTCCGTCCTTCATCAGGTTGTGTGGAATATCGAACTGAACCCTTTATTTCGCTCACTGGGGTAGACTTTTCTAATTCCACATGCCATGTCTAATGGATGCCAGTTATCTCCTGTTAATTCCCCTCTCCAAGTTCTCCTCCGCCTTAACCAGGTATTGAACTCTTTGGGTCCTGTCACTGGATTTAACTAACGCCTTCATCCACTGTGCCATGTGTCCTTGTAGAAGGCTGGAGCGTCCAACAGCCGAAACGTTGTGATAAACATGGCGACAAAGATGAGGACAATAGTCCGAATAATGTAAATAGTGTACATAATACCTCATCTCAGAAATACAGACCGGTACTGAATGTAAGGTTGTTCAGCAAAAGAAACAGTTCAAGAAGCGAACTTTGAATTGGCGACATCGAAATCAATCATATGCAAAAAATTAAATATCTATGAATTGTTTCAGCGGTGTGGTAGCACTTGCTAGGGTCCCAGCTATGGGCAAATATTTAAACCCCAAACAAAAATCAGTAGTACATTTTTATAGTAAAATTACTAATAATACATTTTATAGTAAAATTAGCAGCAATGATTTTTTTATAAATTAACAATATATTTTTGTAGTGAAATTGCCAGAAATACATTTTTTAAATTATCAACAATACATTTTATAATTTTCAAAACGTACATCTAAAAACCATACATTTGACTTGTTAGTATAAGATTATGTACAAAATATCTGTAGTTGAAGGCATAAAAATTGCGTTCAAAATATTTAGATTTCAGCGTTAAAGAACACAGACAGGTTGATAGTATCCATACTTGATTCCCCCACCCCCCAAGAACTGAGTGATAAGTGCATAACACCGTGGCTGGTTTCGAACATCATTTCTAAATTAGACACAAATAAGGCAAGTGAAGATGATGGAATACCATGCGTTGTCCTAAGGAAATGTGCTCCCGAGCTGTCCCTAGTTATCTCCAAACTATTGCCTCACTGCTTCCTAGCTTGTTGGAAGTCCTCCTCTGTAGTTCATGCTTCTAAGAACTCTGATGAACCTTCTGACCTCTTTAATTACCGCCATATCAGTCTCCTGCCGCTTTTCGACAAAGTCTTCGAGGCTTTAATCAATGCTGAAGGGATTAAGCATCTTACCTCTCAAGACCTACTCTCTGATAAACAATATGGATTCCGTTTTGCCTGGTCTACCGCTGATGTGCTTCTGGCCATAACTGAATATATATATCATGCTCTTGATAAGAACGGCAAAGCTCGAGCTGTGGCTGTAGAAGTATCAAAGACGTTTGACAGCTTTTGGCATGCTGGTCTTCTGTGTAAGCTTCAGGGCTATGGTATTACAGGACGAATATTTGATTTAATCCAATCATTCCTTTCAAATCGTGACATGTAGGTCATTCTGAACGGGCACGCTTCCAGATCATTCCTTAAGAATGCAGGGGTCCTCCAAGGCTCTATCTTGAGTCCTACACTGTTTATGATATTCATCAATGATCTTCCTGATGTCATCAGCTCCCAAGTAGGCATTTATGCAGATGACACTACCATTTATTCTTTTCTCATTTGTAAACCCGGCAGCGCTGACAAAGTCAACCTGGCCGCTGCTCCCAAAATAGGACTTTCAATCAGTGATTAACTATGGTAGGAAAGAACTTGTAAATTTTAATATCTCCCAAACAAAACTGCTCCATTTAACCACCACAGAGGTAATCCCCTGCCAGCCATTAGCATGGTTGATGTAAACTCCAAGCCTTACGCTTCGAATGACTTGAAGTGTAACAAATACATTGAATCAATAGCTGCATCTACTGCAAGGAAATTTGGCTCACTGTGTCGTGCCAGAAGCTTTTTCTCATCAGAGCCATCCTACATATATCTACAAATCTACCATTCGTAGAACATTGAGTACTGTTGCCATATCTGGTCTGGTGCCCCAGCTGTTAATCTCGAGGTTCTCGACAAAATCCAAAGAATGATAGGCAATGTCATCGATCCTGACTTGGCATCTCGACTCCAGTCACTTTCTCATAGACGTGATATGGCTTCCCTCTGTCTTTTCTACAAATATTTCCATGACTACTGTTCTGCCGAGCTTTTTTTCCTCTGGTTCCCCAACTACATATATTTAATCGTGCTACTAGACTGGCATCTAGATCCCAAAGTTTTACTATTGACATAGTTAAATGTAACCGTTACTTCTACTACAACGGCTTCTTTTCTCGTACTTCCCGTCTGTGGAATTCCCTTCTGTTTACGCGCTTCCCTGATAACTACAATCTTTAAAAAATTAAATGCAACGTCAATTGCCATCTTCTGATGTCTTAATAGAAATAGCGAAAAATCACCTCCAAAACCTAAGCAATGTATTAATATTGTGGTGTTTTCCCTCTAAGAGTCTATGTTAGACTCTTCCGCCAATTATAAGTTTAGTAGGAGAGAAGATTCGGAGAACAGGGAACAGTGAATGGATTGAGCGCTAGTTCATTCGATACATTCATACTAGTCGTGTAATACTTTTCTGGTGTACTTACTGTTTAATATACGATATATCTGCAAACCTGGTCTTTGTTATTACTTAACTATTTACTTGATCACAACAATTAAGAAACAGGAAAAATCCGTTAGAAACTAAGAAAAAACATATATATAATAGCAACCATCCTATGTGTCGACTGCTGGACAATCTCATCACAGATGGGGAAGAGACTTGAGTCAACAGAAATGAAGGATGCTGAGAATATCATAGACTGAACATGTGAGATGAAGTTTTAAGGAAAATGGAAACAAAAACGGACATTTATACAAGAGACAGTTAAAAAAAAAAGGATTAGAGAATGGTTAGCAGAACAGAAATTAGAATTGAATACAAAGGACAGGAAGTTGTGGGGAGCCATGTTTCTCCAAAGAAGAAGAAGAAGACTGCTAAATATTTTAGAGGAATATGGAAGAACAAAGGAAAAGACAGAAAGGGACAGTTGAAATTTCTATGGCATATAATGAGGAAGGACGGCTTCGAAAATCTGATACGTACAGGACAGATTGAAGACAAAAGGGACAGAAGAAAAACAACACATAAGGAGTTTGTGGAAAATAATAACAAAAAGACAAAATTAAGAGCTACGAAGGACAGGAAATTGTGGAGAACCATGATCGCCTACGTCCTGAAGGGACACGGCACAAGAAGAAAAAGAAAAAAAAAAAAAATTCTTTTTATCATTTCTTTGGATAAAAAAAACCCCAGAAATAATAGGATAATAATAAAAATTATCAAAGAATAAAAAGCAAATTCTTCATAAAATACAATGAATTTCTTAGAACTACAAGATAAAAGACCTTTTGAAATGTTTCAAGAATTCGGCTGATTAACAGATTTCCAGACGAGTTTCCGCTTTAAACATCTGACACGGTCAGATTCCTACACTAATTCATACCGCCTTTATTTTTCTCTCTCTTGACTTCTTTTCTATTCAATCCACACAAGCTGCAAACAACGGGGAGAATCAAAGGGATCTGATGTCGCTAAGAGGGAATGAAAATATTCACTGATTCACAACTTAGCGACCTCAGATCCCTTTTGTTTGACAAACGTCTAATGGGGATATGATAAAAATTGTCAATTAAAAACTTTCTTCTCCGTGTTTGCGATTGGCGCGAATGCTGTGCGGGTGGCGTAACGATTGTCGGAACAGAAAGTGAAACTGACAGGTTGAGTTCAAATTCTGGCCGTTCTTGACTATCACCAGAAATTCACTCCCAGAGGGAGAATGTTTTAATTGTTGTTTGTGTAAACCGTTACAGATTGGGTCTGGTCCAAATGGTGTTCGTGCATTGTTCAAAGAGATAAAAAAAAATGAATTCTTCAAACCGCATTATAATGTCTTTGATTACCTTCGTTTTGTTGCAGAAATTCTTGCACTTCATTCAACAAATAGTAATAATCAATTTCAAAGTACAAAATTATTTTTAATATATAATAATGGAAAATAAATTACAAACACACAGAAAGAGAGAGATGCTGAGTATGTTACCTTTTAAAGTTACGTTTAAATAACGTTTGAAAAGTTTACCTAAACTTAATACTGCCGTAAAAGTTCCGTTATCGTATAGTGGGGCCTCAAAGTAGTAATTACCGGAAGCCATGGAACTCATCCGAAGCAGTGAAGGTGCTTGGGAGGGGTGATAATGGTGTGAGGGTGAGAGAAAGTTGTTGTTGTTGTTGTGGTGGTGGTGGTGGTGGTGGTGGTGGCGAGTCGGGGTCGCTTTCATGAACCGCCTGTTTGGGCTGCAAGAACGAATGCAACTTTAATTGTTTTCCACTTTGATACAGTTAGCGAATTATAATGTTCGGAGGCGTGGCTTTAATTCTTAAATTTCTTCTACACTGAGAAAAAATGAGAGATTCCGGATATGAGAGATTCCGGATAAGAGGGATTCTGGATATGAGGGATTCTGGGAGGGTGTTAACAGAATCACGCACGTTAGACATTGTCGGTCGTTCCAACATGTCACCCTTGGAATCATTGCTGCTAGTGAAGGGCTTGACAAAAAACCATTCTGTATACTGTACCAAAATCAGTTAAAATGTCAGATGAGACGAGCGCTCAAGTAAGCAACAGCGGCTATTCCCGTATCTACCAGTCTCTGTCTGTTAATTACGCCAATTCTGGAACTAACGGACTTTGCTCGCGCGGACGTTTTGAGTTTCAGCCGGACACCATTTCTGCATGTTTTGTCCGTTAGATCCGGGGTCCGTTTTTTCTGGGACCGTTAATTCGAGGTTTTACTGTATGCCATAGTCGAAGGATCAATTTCATTTGAGTTGTTTCTTGAATAAATAAATAAAAAGAAAATGGGCGACTGTCTCCTTTTCATCTAGAAGACGCCGGAAATGACGAGAACTTTCTTCAAAGAGGTCGCCCATCTATATAAATGGAAGATCTGCTTTGTCTCTCCAGTTCAGTTCACTTGTAGACATTTTCGCTATCACAGAAAAGATCAAAGAATTGACTCTCGACGATCAGTCTTCGCACAATCTTAGCTCAGAGTCGCCAGTAAAACTCCCATTTCTCTCTTTTAATATTTGTGACCAACATCAATATCGACTTTCTGTTGAAGACAATATTATTTTCTCTCTCTCTCTCTCTCTCTCTCCCACTGAGTCAATATTGTTTTGAATGTTTAATTGTAAATATATTTATATTTTTAATTTTGTAAATAAATAATTATTTTTACTGTTACAAAATTCTAGCGTTGACACTATTTCTTTATTCTCTTTTTTTTTTCCACCTTTTCTCTCTCTTTTTTTTTTTTTTTTGGGGGGGGGGGCGGGGAACAATGACAAAATGGCGTCTCGTCCAAAGTTTTGATGTTCATTTCAAAACAAAAACTCCAAATCAGCTGTTCTAATTAAAACAAATAATTTTTTTTCCATTGGATGTTCATTTCAGAACAACAAAGAAATCCATATTTCTCTTCAAATAAGGTTTTTATAAAAAATAATTTTGCATTTGTGGTGAAGAATTTCTTTCTTCGTCCAATTTGGATGAAGAATTTCACTTATTAAACTATCAGAGTGTTAGCCTGTTTAAAATTTCCACTTTTGCGATAACTCCAAAGTTGTTCTTTTCTGTTATTCCCATCATCTTTAGGCACCAATGCAAGCCATTCGGGGTGAAAAAAGCATAAGCAATTGTCCAAAGTAAATTTCCTGAAAAACAGAAATTTTACCTCGCTTACATATCAGCCAAATAGTTCAAATATACACATCAAAATCATGTTCGGATATGCGGGATTCCGGATATGAGGCACCCTGGATATGCGGGATTCCGGATATGAGGGATTCCGGATATGAGGGATTCCGGATATGAGAGATTCTGCTGTGTTATTTATTATACGAATTTGTTGCAGATGTGACTCGCTGTCATCCTTTCCTCTTATTCCCATCATCTTTTGCACCAGTACAAGCCATTAGAATGGAATAAGCATAATCAATTATCCAAAGTAAATTTCCTGATAAACAGAAATTTCAAATCAGTTGCCTATCACCCAAATTCTTCAAATATACACATCAAAATCATGTCCGGATACGAGAGATTCCAGATATGAGAGATTCCGGATATGTGGGATTCCAGATATGAGAGATCCCGGATATGAGGGACTCTACTGTACTTCAAAATAACTTCAATCGGGATTTTCTGGTTTTTGCGGTACAGTTTACATGGCAGGTCAGCGAAGGGTAGTAAATGGTCTGTACTGAAGCAGATTTCGGCAACAACTGACTTTACCGGCACACTCGCTTAATTTTGGCGCCAACCAAGGAATACGAATACCCGGATGAAAAAACTCCACTTGTAAGGTCATCCGACCACATCAAATAGCCCAGAGAAGTTTCATTCACAAAAATAGATTCTCTTAATACTGAATTGAGTTTTTCGTCTCTGGTATGCAAAGGATGATTTGCAAATACGAGTTATCTCGTCCGTGGTAATAAAAAAAAAGATAATATGCCAAGACGAGTTATCTCCTCCTTGGTATTAATAAACTTTTGACATGATAAGACTAGGTATCTCGTCTGTGGTAATAAAAAAAATATAACCTGCTAAGACGCGTTAAATCGTCTGTGGTGTTAAAACTTAGGTCATGCTAAGACGGGTTATCTCGTCTGTGGTATTAAACAGATGACAGGGTAAAACTAGTTACCGCCTCTGTGGTATTAAACAGATGACATGGTAAAACTAGTTACCGCCTCTGTGGTATTAAACAGATGACAGGGTAAAACTAGTTACCGCCTCTGTGGTATTAAACAGATGACAGGGTAAAACTAGTTACCGCCTCTGTGGTATTAAACAGATGACAGGGTAAAACTAGTTACCGCCTCTGTGGTATTAAACAGATGACATGGTAAAACTAGTTACCGCCTCTGTGGTATTAAACAGATGACATGGTAAAAAAACGTTACTGCCTCTGTGGTATTAAACAGATGACATGGTAAAACTAGTTACCGCCTCTGTGGTATTAAACAGATGACATGGTAAAACTAGTTACCGCCTCTATGGTATTAAACAGATGACATGGTAAAGCTAGTTACCGCCTCTGTGGTATTAAACAGATGACATGGTAAAACTAGTTACCGCCTCTGTGGTATTAAACAGATGACATGGTAAAACTAGTTACCGCCTCTGTGGTATTAAACAGATGACATGGTAAAACTAGTTACCGCCTCTGTGGTACTAAGCAGATGGCTTACTAAAATGCGTTATTTCGTTCGTAGTAGCCAACAGCTTACCAAATTGCACATGACACTTACTGTGAATTGTTATAAATAAAATCTTGAAGATTCGTCTACATTATTTATGAAACTCGGGATGATTATAAAACTGAAGTTTGTCCGAAATGCGACTATAAGATTTCTTTTCGATTTACTTTTAATAATTGAGATGCATCTTCGGCATTTTGTCCAGAATCTTTTATTTTGTTGATTTCTTTTCATTGGCCAACAGCCACAGTATAACAAGAGTCATCCATTTATTTTTTCTCTTGACTTCTTCCATATCTTCCATATCAATACTTCTGGTTGGTGTTAGGGTTTCCGACCAATCTTACATCTAATCAGATGTCTTCTCACATCACCTTACGAGATAGATAGATAGATAGATAGATAGATAGATAGATAGATAGATAGATAGATAGATGTATGCATGCATACATACATAGAGAGAGAGAGAGAGAGAGATAAACAGATTTAGATAGATAGATAGATAGATAGATAGATAGATAGGAGCACTTCGATGAGATGTAATGCTTCATAAGCTTGTCCAGCTCGATGAATTTCGACTAAGTAGTGAGTTCGATCCTCACTAGGTCCCCCCGCCCTACTTTCGACCTTGCTTAGTAAATCAACAAATGTATATTGGTTACAAAGTACTAGAAAAAACATTGTCCGCTTTATTTATTCATATATATATATATATATATATATATATATATATATATATATATATATATATATAAACTGATACTATTTCTCCACCAAATAAACTGTTTTGATAACCAGCGATTATTTATTAAGCTTATCTTAGTTTTGGCACAATGCCACATATATGGGTCCTCGTACAAATATTGATCGGCTGCACAAGCCCTCTAATCATCCCCACCCCCACGGCAAGGCGCCAAACATTAAAATTATTTACGAAATGTTGTTTACTTTTGAAACAAAACTGCAAGTATAGGTCAGTCATATGTGGATCGAAGTCGCTACTCAGTGCTAACGACCTATTAGATAAGCTTTGTAACCATTAGCTTCCGTTGATAAGTTAACCACTAAATAATATATATGTAGTTTTACATACACGTATATATACATTGCAAGTAAAAAAAAATGATCACATCCATAGAAATGATGATGAATAAAATATAAAGCTTATTACATTTGTATTTACATTTATTAACATGCCTAAGAATTGTTCTGACTTTGAGAAAGGCAAAGTCGCCGGTTTTTATGATCTTGGGCTGTCGAATAGAGCGATAGCTGATAAGATTAATCGAAGTGAGTCATGTGTCCTCAAGTTAATCAAAATGAAAAATTAAACAGGAACATATAATAGACGTAGCAGATCTGACCGACCACTAAAAACTAACGACATGCAAAATAGAAATTTGGTTCGAAAAGATCGATTCACAACATCACAAGATATTTCCAAAGCGGCTAGTTTGGAAGTTTCTTTATTAAGCATTCCATGTCGCATCCAAAATTAATTTACTAATAAAAACCAATGTTCCTGCTTTCACTTCCAAAGTCAATGTACTAATGATAAGAATGGCTATACCAATGATACAAGTATTCATAGCTGGGATAAGAATGGTCTTGAACAAAAAATCAACATTCTTTATCAAGTATTCCAAGAAAAAGGACTCAAGATAAACCTTTCCAAAACAGAAATAAAATTATGATATATATATATATTGTTGAAACTTGACTAATGCATGGAATAATAATGCAACATAAAATGTACTTAGAACAAAATGTATTGAAACAAGAAAGTGTACACAATATTTACATATAGTCTTTTGTATATTCCTGGTAAGACCGTTCCTGGAGAATGTGTTGACTGAGTCGCAGTCGGGCAGAGTCTCTGGTTGAATCTCTTGATTCCTTCCTCTCTTCCCGGTACCAACCATATTTATATGGTCGGTACTCCACTATGCAAATTAGGTGGATCCTACCACAACATTGAGCACTTTGCTTAGTTATTTCTACTTTACTCGTATCAGAGTTTTTTTTCTGTGGACTCTTAACTTGGATTCTGGACGATTATTTTCGCCGGAAGTACATTTTCTTTCTTTTTTTACCCATTTTTTCCCTTGGTTATTGGTTTGTTAATTTACAAGCTAAACACCTAAGTTTTTGCTTATATTTATAAGATTATTAGTGTTATATATATATATATATATATATATATATATATATATATAATATTAGGCAGCATATATTTTATATATAAAGAAATAATCACACATAGAATCAATCAGCAATATTAATGCGATTAATGGGGAAATCACTTCGCTAGTAGAACATAATGTATGCATTAAAATACTGTTAATCCATTGAATGATATGATGCTCATTTATAAAACTGTTGTCAGATGTTTCTCGTGTTCACATGTTCGGTTCATGGCATCCTCACATCTTTCTGTAGAACCACATTTCTGTTGCTTCAAGTCTCTTCTTCATTTTTATAAAACCAGTTAAAAATCAAATTTTCTTTTGGCGACCTTAAACAATTTACAAAGTCGACCATTGACTGAATTTTATTTTTGAGACTGACTGTTATATAAAGGTCAAGACTGGTTTGGAGTGTAGACTTCCTGTTAACCATAGAATGGCGGGGTAGCTGCAATCTTTTTTAGCATACCAAAAACACATAGACAGACATATCACCCATGCAAAGGCAGGGAAGATATCTCGAACATTTCACATACTCACGTAACCGTTCCTTTACTGGCGTTTGTGGACTGAAAAAAACCCAAAAAAACAATAACCGAAGCGGAAAGTACTGATCGTTTTTCCTCCTCTTGATTGACTGCTGCACTGATCGATAACCCGGCCGATCAAAATGAATGATTTTTATTTGGCAAAAACAATTCTGTTTCGAATAAAAAAAAAATCCACTGAGATATCGTTCCTATCATGTTGACGTGTTTGGGTCTTTTGATGACCTCGGCTGGATCATTTCAAATACGCAAGTCTTATCTCAGCAAACGGATATTTTTCCCCCAATAAAAGCAGAAATATAATCACAACAAAATTCGATCAAGTGGCATCTGTCAAAATAAAACTAATAATTTAACTTAGTACTCCCCATAAAAAAATGACAGAATTTGATCCAGAGAAATAATTCAATATAAACTTTAATTATATTTACATATTGTAAGGAGTGTTCCAATAACTTGGGCCGATTTTAAATGTGAATTAAGTTTAAGCGTCTAATAATTTTTTCTTTTTCTTTCAGATTTAACAACTTAAGTCTTTGGGAATTTCAACCATTTTACATTGACGACCCAAGTTTCTATCTTCCATATCGATAGTTTTTAGCAACCGGCCAGATCCACTACGTCCATTATATTTCCTGTTTGATTTCTATTTTTGATTAATTTGCGGACACACGAGTCACTTCGATTAATCTCATCAGCTATCGCTCTATTCGACAGCCCAAGATCATAAAAAGCAGCAACTTGGCCTTTCTCGTGGTCAGAACAATTCTTAGGCATGTTAATAAATGTAAATACAAATGTAATAAGCTTTCTATTTTATTCATCATCATTTCTATGGGTGCGTCCATATTTTGCCTTGTACTGTATATATATATATATATATATATATATATATATATATATATATATATATATATATATATATATATAATATAGAATCAATCAGCAATATTAATGCGATTAATGGCGAAATCACTTCGCTAGTAGAATATAATGTATGCATTAAAATACTGTTAATCCATTGAATGATGTGATCCTCATTTATAAAACTGTTGTCAGATGTTTCTAGTGTGTGTTTTTTTAAGTTAAGCAAGTATTTTCGAAGATCCATGTCTCCATCATCAGGCTGTAATTTTTTTCCTTTAAAGTTAAAACTTGAAGACGAAATAATTGTTTGTAGACCGAAAGATAAACACTTGTAAAAAAAAAGAATTCGTGGATTTACCATATCACAAAATTCATATAAAAATTCTCACTTGAAATTTTGAACTTTAGCGTTGCGACTCGCACGTTCCGATATTGTACAACCGTCAATAAATAGCACATTCTTAAAAAAACATCTTACACCTTCCTAAAAAACATGCTGTTACACGATTTAGATAATTTTTGCTATTATCATCCTATAAAATGTTTAAAATCTAAAAAAACACTAAAGTAATTGAGCATCTTTTTCCAGGTTTTCAGATAAGACGTTTCCCCATCTTGATACCATTTGTCGTAAGAATCACCGAAAAACTCTTCCAGTTATTCGGCAAGAAAGTGAACAGGTTAAAATCGTTTTGTGTCAACCTAACTGTATTCCCAAATGAGCAATGTTAAGAGGAAAAAGATCATTCAGGCCTTTAGTAATGGTACCAACATTCATACTCTGGCTTCAAAGTCCATTCAAGAACCATGAAAAGAACAGTGAATAAGTTTTAAAAAGAGCGAACAGTAGAGAGGAAAATTGGATCAGGAGGTCACAACAGCAAGAGAGATCATCATTTCAACTTAGAGCTAAAGAGATCAATTAGAAAAGATCCAACTCAATCTATAAGACATTTGGCACGTGAGAGAGGAGTTTCAGCTATGACAGTCCAAAGAACAGTGAAAAAAGACTACGCGCGACTTACATCTTATCGTGTAAGAGGAAAAAAGAGGAAAATGTTACTGTCTATTTATAGATTCAGAAAGCGTTCAGAATGTTTTTAGTTAGGAAAGTAGGTGAGCTTAACTTCACAGATGGCAGAACAAGGACAAAGAGAGATGATAAAGAATTAAAGGTTACTTAAAGCAACAGAATACATGAAGTTGTGGACAGCCATGTTTGCCTACATCCTGAAGGAATATGACACATCAAAGAAGAAAATGTAGTAACGAACACTGTTCTATAAAAGCGGTCCGTGAAACCAACGTGCTAGCTTTCACCGAGCGATAGGCACTGCTTACTATGATGCGCTATATACTAAGCTTAGTTTGGCATAAGACCTCGATTATTGGGCCCCTCATTGAAGATAAAACTCATTAATCAATATTTATGATCGAATGACTACCTCAGTTACTATTACCCAACGTTGAGAAGCTTAAAAATATTTACAAAGCTTAGCTATGTTTGGCATAAGGGTATGGGGAGATTATGGAAAATCAGTAGTAAAGGTCAACCAGACTATCTCGATAATCAATTACTCCAAGATTCGTAACCTACTCTGTGGTCTGAAGTTGAACTTCAGGAAATTAAATGTAATTAAAAGACAAAGAAAACGGCGACTAAATTGTTGACCAACGCCGGAAGGCCATTCGTTGATTCTGATTGGATGACATTAAACAAAATTAAACAAAGACAAGGTAAATAATGCCTGAAGGCCATTCGTTGATTGTGATGACACTAAACATAAAATTCGGAAGCAGCAATCAATCAAGAAAATATTGAGATATAGTTGCATAAATTCGTATTCATTTGCGAATGGAAGGGGTCAGGGTCCAATTAGCCGTGAATATGCCGACCGAAGACGGGGGTCTGATGTTGAAAGAGCCGAGAAAGACAAAGATCCCGGTTAAAAAAAAAACATTACTAACGACGCCCATCTGCGTAAGAAGAAAAATGACGTATTTTTAATTATATATACATATATATAGAAGAGAGATTTATATATATATATATATATATATATATATATATATATAATAATAATAATAAAAAAAGTGAGAAGAAGAAAACTTTTAATACGACGTTGATCTCCGAGGCTCTTAAAGTTTCGCCTCTTATTTATTTTATTAATATTGTCTTTGTCGACATATTTATTTATATCTGAATCTTTACACACACACAAAGACACAAACACACACACACGTGTGTGTGTGTGTGTGTGTGTGGAGAAGAATCAACTAATAAAGACCAATTTCAGGATTGACTTGGAACCATCAATAGATAAACTTAATAATGATGCGCTTCTAGCATCATGGTATCGAAAAACGCAAGACTCGTCCAGGGAGTTCATGCAGGATACCATACAGTTCTGCCAGGAAACCATAACGGCAACAACAGCAGAAATTAACCTGCTTGATGAGCAAATAAAGAAATAAACAGACACTGAGGAATATACTAACATAAAGAATGTTATAAAAGTTCACACAGACCAAACAGGGTCAAATCAGTCGTGAATGTGCCAACGGAAGAAGGGGTGTGATGTTGAAAGAGCCGAGAAAGACAATGATCCCAGTTAAAACAAAAACATTACTGCCGACGCCCACCTGCATAAAGAGAAAGACGTATTTTGTTAATTACATACATATATATATCGAATTAACCTGTTAAAATTTCCCGAACTAATATCCCGTATATATATATATATATATATATATATATATATATATATATATATATATTATTATGAAATGGACAAAGTCCGACAATTATTTTTTAGACATTTTTATGCTTATACATTCTTTTTATAGATACAAATAGTTAAGTAAATGCTCTGTTTATAATAAAAAGAATGTATAAACATAAAAATGTCTTTTATATATATATATATATATATATATATATATATATATATATGAGTGTATGTATATGTATTAGTGATTAAATGTATGAGAGAGAGAGTGTGTGTGTGTATGTCTGTGTGTGTGTATGTAGGCATGTGCGCAAAATTATGTGTGAACGAAACAGGACGTGTGTATGTGTACATGTATTCGTATGTGTATACGCGTGAATGCATGACTAGAAAAGTCTTAAGGAAACGTTAATACGCCATGTTTCTCAATTTTTAATGCAGACTCGTTGGAACATGTTTCTATGCACTTGTGACAATTAGTTAACCTCTCTCCTTTTTGTTCCTCTATTTGCCTTATATTACTTAGATATACTCACTATATTCCCATATAACCATATATTTTTTAATCATTTCACCCCGACTAAGGCGCCAGAGGTTATTGAAAGTAAAAGAGAATGGGGAGGCCTTAGTGAGAAGAAAGAACAATAATGGAACACGTTTCAGGAAGACAGAAGATGGCGATTGAATTTGCATTTAAATCTTTGAAGATCGTAGGTGTCAGTTAAGCAATAAACCGAAGGAGAGTTCCACAGGGAAGAAGTGCCAGTAAAGAAACTATTAGAATAGAACTTATGGTTAGATCTAGCTATTTCAACACTAGAACCATATGAGCTAGTTGCCAATTTAGTGGGACGTTTAAATTCATGCAGTCGAGATACCAAGAAGAAGAGTACATTAGAACAATTGCCATGAAAATACTTATAGAAAAGACATTAGGAAGAGAGATATGAAAGTGACTGAAGTCAAGATGTCAGGTCAGGACCCACAACACTAGAGTCCCTTTTTGGATTTTGTTGAGAATCTCTGGATATATTACCGTAGCTGCAGACGAGATAGGGCAACTATATTCAATGCACCGGCGAATAGTCGATTTATAAATTTGAAAGATGGATATTCTGTTACTCAGCTCTCAGCATTTGTCGAACTCTCTGCTTTCGGGTAGAGAGGAATTCATTTATGCGGGGTTACGGGGAATTTTTGGCCGAGCCTACGGTCTCGGATTGCCCCACATTAAATTCGGCCTTGTGCTACATCCTTCTTCGTGGGGGAGGCTGGTAAATATTGTCTAGCTGGGATTTGTTGAGTACGACACAGACTTACGCAGGAGCTACCGACTTTTCAATAGTAGCACTCACTACTGGATTGACTTCCGACGACTAACTGTTACCTTTATTCTTATTGTATAGATTTTTACAATAAACCTTTACTTATTTTATCCACCGTGTTTGTCAAGTATATAGTCCTATTAGCACGGAATATAACAGAAAGCCTACAAAACGCCTTCTAAATGCAAAACCCTAGTTTCGCTGATCTTATCTAAAGCTTGATAGACATATTCACTAATAACTATAAACATCGGCGGTTGACATAAAGAAAAGAAAGCCATATTGCTTATCTGAAAGAAGGCTGTGTGAACGGAGATGCTTAATCAAAACGGAGTTGATTAGAAGCACTAGAATATTCCAAAAGGAGGTGAAAGCCTACTAAGTCAGTAATTCGAGGGATCAGAATGTTCACCAGAGTTTTTAAATACAGGAGCTGGAAAACAAGAAGCTGCAAGGCATTTATCGTAGAGTTTAGAGAGATCACGAACCAGTTCGGGAGCACGTCTCGATCTTCTCTCTCTCTCTCTCTCTCTCTCTCTCTCTATCAATCTCTTACTCTCTCCCTCTCTCTTTCTCTCTCTCTCTTTTTCTCTCTCTCTCTTTCTACATATATATGAAAACACAATTGTCTTACGCTTAACAAAAAGGCGTAAATTACTAAAATTTTACGCGAGCAGATTTTTCTAAATAAAGTCCTCAAAATCAAAGACAGAGCAACAATAATTAAGATAAGAAATGTTCAAAAGACTGATCTTTCCGTTTTCGAGTTTCACAGATACACCGCTCGTCAAGGTCAAATAAATCTACTGAAATCGTTAGTTATATATCGTAGGTATTTATATATTCGTAAAGTCTTTAAAACTTGTTCTTTTAATGAAAAAAAGTAACGAGAAATTTACTTTTCTATTATTCTTGAAATGTTCTACTTCTTAAAGTAGAGATTGGGATTTTATTAGATTTGTGCAAGCAGGTGACACTTGAGCTGGCGCTAAACAATCACTTCTTGACAATGGCACAGTGAAGACGATAGCGATAACGACAATATTAATATCTGCCTCGCCCCCACACTGGTATAACTTTTTCTCCTATATGATTTACGAAATCATTAATGCTATCCAAGACTCACACCTGCGGCTGTTAGCCTATTATTTCCGCATGTTTACTTGATCAATAAGACTACCATCACACGTTTCTCTATTTGCGAAGAGATGGAGACATAATAAATGCCAAAGAGGTTGGCAAGATTCTACCGGCATCTTGCCTCGCCTCCAACTTCAACATCGACTTTGTCAACACATTAGGCACAAAAGCTTGAGTAAACAATTGATTTTTTCAACATCTGCAACCATGAATTACTTTAATGTTTGTGAAGAAATCTCATTTTGCTTGTGAAACAAAAACTTTCTCATAAAAATTGAATTTAAATCTTCCAAGTGGTCTTTTATTTACGATTTAAATGCGTTATATTATAGTTTATAGGATCTACTTTATATATATATATATATATATATATATATATATATATATATATATATATATATATTTGATGGATTCTCCCATCGAGTTCGACGTATGAGGTTCCGATGACCACAAACTAAGTATCTGCATTCCTATGAAGGGCATGGCTTTTGAGACCGGCTCAAGAATTGCACAAAAGACCACAGACAGTACAGGAGAATGTATTGTATCCAAGTGCAGCAGGGACACTGTTAACTGTCTTATTTTGCTTTCGTGTTTCACGTAGTCGACTCATGCTTACTTTTTGATGGTGCATTATTTCTGAATGGCAGCTAGAACGATACTTTGATCTCTTCATAGCTATCTCTTCAAAGTTCTTGAATGGAATGTTGATGCAAGAAAGGTTGCTTTTCAGTTTATCTTTATACCTGAGCCAAGGTCTACCTACATTTCTATGACCACCATGGAGTTCACTGTAGAAAAGAACTTTTGGTATGTGATCATCCCTCATCCTTGGCACATGGCCAGCCCAACATAGTTGTGATTGCATTATGAAGGTCTCGACGGACCTTAGGGGAACAGTCGAATAGATCAAGTAAATGGTTAAAGAAATAACAAAACAAGTGTTTCAGATATATCATATATTAAACAGTAAGTAGAACAGAAGAGTATTACACGACTAGTGAGTGTGTGTCGGTTGACCCAGCGTTCAATCTATTCGACTGTTAATATTTAACAGCCCCCCCCCCATCCCACGAGGGATGTATGTGGAACAAGGCCGAGTTTACCGTGGGTTCTCGGAGCTCGTAGGCTCGGCGAAAAATATTCCCTTAGAACCGGTATAAACTGGTTCAGGGTCTGTCTACCTCCCCGGACGAAACTTTGCCCTTCGGCAAAGCATCGTCCGACTTCCTCTCTGCTCAAGGCAGAGAGTTCGACAGTAATGAACAATCTATTCGACTATTTAACATCCCCCTCCCCACGAGGGTGTATGTGGCACAAGGCCGGTTTATTGTGGCTACTCCGAGCCCGTAGGCTCGGCTAAAAATATTCCCTTTCAACCCGCGTAAACGAACCTACCTCCTCGGACGAAGCTTTACCCTGCGGCAAAGCTTCGACCGAGTTCCTCTCTGCCGAGGCAGAGAGTTCGACAGAAATGAACAGTCTGGTCGACTGCTCCCCAAGGCCTTCTCTCCTACTAAGCTTATAATAGGAGATAGAGTCCAGCATAGACTCTTTAGAGGGAGGAGACTGCAATAATAAGTATAAACGTCTTTGTTTTTCCCCTGTTGGTACTGACAAGAATAACAGACAATTAATAAAATTAGATTTCTCCCATATACACGAATACATATAGTGAAAATTGAAGGGACCTTCATTAGAAGATTCTGCGGGAAAAAAAACCTGCAATGAAACTGTCAGCATAAAAAAATATTAAAAAATGTGAGGTTGACCAATGACTGAACGCCATTCGTTGATTCTAATGTGATGACACTAAACATAAAATTAAACAAAGACAAGGTGAACAATGCCTAAAGGCCATTCGTTGATTGTGATGACACTAAACATAAAATTCGGAAGCAGCAATCAATCAAGAAAATATTGAGATATAGATGTATAAATTCGTATTCATTTGCGGAGTGGATGGGTGTTCTGGGTCCAATCAGCCATGAATGTGCCAACCGAAGACGGAAGACGGGGGTGTGATGTTGAAAGAGCTGAGAAGGAGAATGATACCGGTTAAAAAAAAATTACTGTCGACGCCCACCTGCGTAAGAAGAAATATGTATTATGCGAATTATATATATATATATATATATATATATATATATATATATATATAAAAGAAGTGAGAAGAAAACTTTTAATGCGACGTGCGGATCTGAGGCTCTTAAAGTTTCGCCTTATTTATTTTATTAATATTGTCTTTGTCGACATATTTATTTATATCTGAATCTTTACACACACACACACACACACACACACATGTACGTGTGTGTGTGTGTGTGTGTGTGTGTGTGTGTGTGTCTGTGTGTGTGTGTGTGTGTGTGTGTGTATGGTTATGGATCAACTAATAAAGACCAATTTCAGGATTGACTTGGAACCATCAATAGGTAAACTTAATGAAGCGCTTCTAGCATCATGGTGTCGAAAAACACAAGACTCGTCCAGGGAGTTCATGCAGGATACCATACAGTTCTGCTAGGAAACCATAACGGCAACAACAGCGGAAATTAACCTGCTTGATGAGCAAATAAAACAAAACAGACACGAAGGAATATACTAAGATAAAAAAATGTTATAAAAGTTCACACAGGCCAAACAGTTAGAGAATTACGAAAAACAAAAACTGAAAAACAAAGAAAATTGAAATGGAATATTTCCTCCAGCCAGAAGAACAAAAGAAAAATGAACGACCCCGTCACAAAAGAAAACAACAACACACCACAACCACACCTACTACAATTCTACAAATGCAAACAGAAAACAAACCACACACATACACTAATATATAACCATCAGCACCACAACCAACAATATCGACACCGCCACCATCAACAACACCACGAACCTCAAAACGAACACACAGACAAAACAAAACTCGAACTTACGCGGACATCCTTAAGTTATCATACAAAAATACACAAACCAAAACACAGCAGCCCTCAAACAGGACACATAACCCCATCAAACATCCCAGACCCCACCCAGATTAGTCCCTGGTAGACAATCAACAGAAAACACACTCAACCTTCCAAAAGAAAAACGTGATAAAGAGGATATAGCATCCCTAACAGGAGGCATGATGCAAGCTTCCGAGCTTTTATAAAAGAACTTCGTCATGCTTACAACTACAAATATGACCCGTACAGGCCAGTTATAAATCTATATAACAGTAAATTCTCGATCGACACATTCAGATTACTAAATAAAGGACTAAGCTTTTGCCCTAATCCCTCAAGGTTTGGTAAGGACACCTTGACAAAGGACCTAAAATCCATTACAGGGACAAATAAACACACACACCTTCCATACTCAAAACATTAAAAGAGAAGGACTCTACATTCACTCCACAAAACACGGACATCCCTATACAGATATTTGATATGGCAGTAACAAATAACATAAAAAGACAATATGTAAGCTGCCACATAACAAAATCACAGAAGAGGAACGGGCGGCCCTAAACACGCTAGAGATGATCTAAACATTACACAGGCTGAGAAAGGTGGTACCACAGTAATCTGGGGCAACAAAGAATACCTTAAAGAGGCCAACAACCGACAAAAACACCTACAAAAACCTACCCAATGATCCACTCTCTGGATACAAAAAAAAAAACTTAAGAAGCTCTCGAAACATGATGCTTACACCCTCAAACATCACACCTGCCCGCTTCTACTCCTTCCCAAAATACACAAAATCAACAACCCAGAATGGCCGGTCATTTCATCATTCAACTGCCGCACGACTAAAATATCCCAATACGTAGACCACTACATTCAACCACTAGCTAAGGAAGTAAAATCCTACATCAGAGACACAACAGACCAACTAAACAGAATTAAACCTATAAAACAGTGCCAAAAAATGCAACTCTAGTAACTATGGATATCAGGTCTCTTTATTCAAACATCAAACACAACGAAGGACTAACCACACTCTT
Source organism: Acanthosepion pharaonis (assembly GCA_903632075.3). Classification (NCBI taxonomy): domain Eukaryota; kingdom Metazoa; phylum Mollusca; class Cephalopoda; order Sepiida; family Sepiidae; genus Acanthosepion; species Acanthosepion pharaonis. The sequence continues at coordinate 290,319 of CAHIKZ030001893.1, read as the reverse complement.
ATTCATATACGCAATTAAAAGCTTTTCTCATTAAATAATGTCTTAATTTTAATGTATTTTTTATTTTACGATTCAGAACAGATTTTCAATCACTGGTAATCCTGTTTTACGAAACAAAATTGATGATTTAAATTAGTCAAGGCTTTTAACTAATATAAACATTGATCAAGACTAAATTTAATTTATTGAAATTTCATGAAATTAAATACGTGTGGAGTAACAGATTTAAAATATATATGTTTTTTACTCCAGAATTTTCAAAAAAAATTCTAAAATAATTTCTTTCAATATGTTTTTCATCGCAAAAAAGACGCTAAAATTTTCGTTACTAATCATTGGCTGACGTAAAAAATGATTTTTACCAAAAAGCACTTACTAAAAAAACAAAACAGGACCCCCCCACACACACACAGAAGTAATCATAAAACTTATGCAATATATTCTTACATTGAATACTTTTGATTTAAATGGAAGACACTACCTACAAGTAAACGGATGTGCCATGGGCACCGTTGCAGCTCCATCATATGCCACAATTTTCATGGGCAAATTTGAGGAGACCCATATTTATCCCTTCATCAGTAACGACTGCATATTCTATGCAAGATATATCGCTGATATCGTCTTCATACACACGGGCAGTGAGGAGAAACTCACTGAATTCCTTGTGACCCTAAACACGGCACACGACTCCATTCAGTTCGACCACGAAATATAAACAAGATCGGTAACATTTTTAAACACCCGCATTTGCATCGATAAAAACAGAAAACTGCAAACTACACTACTCACTAAAATCACTGACGCCCACAACTATCTACACTTTGAGTCTTCCCACACAAAACACCCCAAGAAGAACCTTCCCTATTCACAAGCACTTAAACTCAGAAGGATAATGTTCTAGCAATGAAAAATAAGTTAAACACCCTAAAATCTCGAGCATCAATTCACATCTATAATATAAACAACACCTAACCAGGGAACAAATAAATAAAGCAATTCCCACACCGAGAGAAGACACAGTAAAGTATGAAATTAGAAATAAATCCAAACGCATCCGCCCACTAGTAACCACTTTTAATACTACTCTACCTCCATTATCTCAGATAATCAAAAGTCACTGGGAAAAAAACTACATATCGAAAAGGAAATTAGGCTTGGTAAACTCACTCAGGGGACGAAACCCCGTCGGCTGAGATAAGTTCACCTTTTGTCTTTTTCATATATCTTTCATAACTATCTACACTTTAAGTATCCCCCCTACACACACACCACCAAAAAAAAAACACACTTCAAGGAGAAACCTTCTCTATTCAAAGACATTTCGACTTAGATATGTTCCAATAAGGAAGAACTAACTAAACACACTGAAAATCTCGAGCAACAATTCACAACACAGGGAAGAAATAAATAATTTTCATACTGAGAGAAGACACCCTAAAGTATGAAATTAAATAAATTAAATTAAAAATAAATCCAAACGCATCTCTCGTCAAAGTGGTTGCCATGAAAATTTTTATAGAAAAGACAAAGCCACATCGAATATATTATTAGTACGTTGGTATCAATACCTTCGCTAAAGGCATGGATCCGTCTTTTCTTCCAGTATGAGCAAATAGCAGAATAGATTAGGCTTTTTGATCTTGGCTGGCAACCCGTGTATCAAACAATCAAAAACCAGTTGTAGATTGTTGAGCTCAAAATGTGACATAATTTTTTTCAGATCTACTGCTTCTTTGTCTGTCTCCAGTTGTCTTAATGTTTTATTTCTGTTTCCAAGCAGAAATGGACAAGCGAGCGAAACGATGTATGCAACTCTCCCTCTCACTACAATCCAAATCAAACAGACATCATGACTTCGGGAACGATGGACATGACGGTTGTAATAACATTTAATCTGCTATGTATGTGCATTAATTTCACATTTTTGAGCAAATAATTAAGTGATAAAGAAATTATGGATTTAATAGCCGGGATACCAGGCTTGGATGTTAGCCAGTCTAGAAGAATCTCTCTGAATTCAAAACCATTCCATTATCTTTTCCAAGAAGTCACGGCAATTCACATATATTAAAACAAAGTTAAATAATCTTTTATTATTTTCTCTCTTTAATCATGTTTTACGTTTTCTCACATTCTTTCACATTAAGTAACCTCTTGCGTTTTAGTGACTTTTTTGCCTTGCGTGGGGTCAAATTATTAAAAGAATCATGATGGTCTACATCCTCGTGTTCGCCCACAATTTCGTGATCGCCAACATCCTGAAAGGCTATTCCATTAACTAAAAAAATACCAATCTTTAATAACAAAACTGTAAAACAACTTTCCTCCATTTTGCCGATTATCATATTTCAGGATCCAGTATCACATTGAAACACCAATTGTGGTCCAGTCACTGGAGTTAAGTAAAGTTGAACTTGGTCACTACCTAGATAGGTGACCGTTTGGGACTACCAGGTGATGTAAACTTGGGTGTGCGGATGGTGTAATGGATAACGGAACGGAATGAGAAATCAATGAGCCAAGTTCGAATTCCAGTCGGATTCATTACATCCACTTACGCGCAAATATCCTTGGGAAAGGATATCCGCCTCTTCTCTCATCTATGGATTAAATAATAGAATAATGTTAATACAATAATCAGTCGCTAAAAAAGCGAAGAATTATTCTTACAATCCAAATCATGTTTTAGTTTTAAATAACCTTTTTTTTCTTTTTTTTTAAGCGTTTCACCCCAAGCAAGGTGGGGAGCCACTAGGACGCAAGGGTTTACAGAAAATTTGGAGCAAGACCAGATAGGAGTGATAGAAGAAAGGATGAGGAGAAGGGTAATGGATAGATCAAGGCAACTGGAGATGTCGATTGACATTATACTTGAATAGCTGGAGATTATAGCTCTCAGGGAAACTGGAATAGGGAAGGGAGTTTCACAGGCGAGAGGTGCGAGACATGAAGCTATTGGAGTAGAAGAGACGGCTACATTTAGGAGTTTCGACAGTGAAAGGGTGAGAGCGGGATGCCAGCCTCGTAGGCCGCTTGAACTCATGAAGTCTGGGAACCAGCGAATGCAGCTTCTCGAAGCAATTGCCATGAAATTATTTGTAAAACAGACAGAGAGAGGCGACGTCGCGTCTGTGAGAGAGTGACTGTAGACGAGATGCCAGATCAGGGCCAATTATAAAAAATAAAAATGGGTAAAATAGCAGGACATACTGGATCCGATAGCCTTGAGTAGCAACCAATCTAGGAGAAGGAAACTCTGAATTCAAACCACCTGCAAGTAACTGAATTTAATTTCAAAAACAAATCCACCTCAACATTCTGGAAAGGAAGACATCTCACTATTCTGCTTTGAATGTCATCATCGACCACAGTTGTGAGAGAGAAGTGGTAATCACAAAGCAAAATTGCGCTATCTGAATAAAAAGGAATAAATGGTTGGCCCTAGAAGAGGATAAGATTGTAATGAACGGGGAAGTAATAGTGCTTAGGAAGAAGTTGTCTGAGTGAAACTTCCTCCTTACTAATGGAATATGAAACGAATGAGAATGATCTTGTGTACGTAACATTGCATTCTGTAAGCCGAAATTATAGTCAAACAATTAATGACTAATATACTGAGTCTGTTGTTTAGTATAAGTTCCTTTTATTTTTATATGTTCTTATATTGAAATTTCAAAAAGTCTCACCTATGTATTTCTGGTAACAATTCTTACAGTCTATTGTAACCTAGCGAAGGTTACTGAATAGAATAATGACACAAAGGTTGGTAATAAACGATCATACTTAGGGCAATAACAACACATATAAAATTCGCCAGCGGCGCGTAGAAAAAGTAGTCAACTGCTAGAAGTGAATCAAGTGAATTCCACTACGAATCTCCAACTGCAGAATATCTACCAACCGCCCCACGCAGTTAGATGTGACACAAGGCCGAATTTAATGTGGAGTATCCGAGCTCGTAGGTTCGGCCAAAAATTCCCCTTAAACCCAGTATAAAACGGGGTCGGATAGTTGTTTCCCGAGATGAGACTTTGCCCTTCGACATAGCCTCGTCTGGAGATCCTCTCTGCCTGAAGGCAGAGAGTTTGACCAGCACAGCTGGAGATGAATCTTCAACTACAGTATACCTACTAACCGCCCCACGCGGTCAGATGTGACAGAAGGCCGGATTTAATGTGGGGTATCCGAGCCCGAAGGTTCGGACAAAAATTTCTCGTAGACCTCGTATACTACGGGGTCGGTTAGCTGTTTCCCGAGACGTGACTCTGCCTTTCGACATAGCTTCGTCTGGGTATCCTCTCTGCTCGGAGGCAAAGAGTTTGACCAGCACAGCTGGAGACGACTCTCCGACTGAAGATCAATGTACAGTATTTACTACTTATTTATGTGAATGGAGACATACTCATTATCGTCCGTAGGTATGCTACAACACAATCTATAGTTTCAATTACTGCTTCAGATTTCAGATTGTTATTATATCGTTTGTATTAATCTAGTCTTGTATCAGTTTGTTTAACAAACCTTGTACTAACATCTATCAATATTTCTGAGTGTGATGTCTTGTAAGTATTTACACTATTTACATTGTTCAGACTGTTGTCCTCGTCTTTATTTATATTTTCATGTCGTTTCGGCCGTTGTAGGCCCTGGACTTCTTCAGGTGATATACGTTGGAATTTAGAAACGAATCCTTTATTTGTCCACCGCGGTAGATTGTTGTGATTCCACTAACCACGTATTTTCTATATATCAAAGTTTTCAGTTATTTTCCTTTAGTAACTTAACTCTTCAAGATTTTGTTCACCTTTGCTGTGATCAGGTATTGAACTCACAACTGTTTGGGTCAAGTCACTGAATTACTTCAACCAACGCTTGTATCCACTAAGCCCTGTGTCTCCAAGGTTCCCACGGACACATGGCTGTACAACGGCCAAAACGTCGTGAATATAACAATAAAGTTGAGGACAACAGTCCGAAGAATTTAAATGGTGTAAACTTTATACTAAATTTAAATAAATCATGCTAGAGAATTCTATATGTCTAATTTTATTAAGTGTATTTTATTACTTATTTATATTTTTCTATTTTCATAACTTTGATGAATTTCCCTCTTTACAATATATCTGAAATAATTAGGACATTGGAAGACTTTAAAGGTATTCTCAATATGTTTCTATTCATCTGTTACTGCTGCTGATGCAAGACTCTTCGTTAAGAGGAATCTGGTTCTCCAGTTACTGGTATGTTTATCTAAAAATAAATACGTTTAAATTCTACATGGTTTACAGATAGAGTCTCCGACTGATTCCAAATCAGTCGGGTTTCGATCTCGGCTTTAGGCAATCGGATGAGCTGCGAAAGAGTGTCTCTGGATGATAGTGCATATATATATATATATATATATATATATATATATATATATTAGTTTTCAAGTATGCTATATTTATGGATAAGCGTGCTCAATATCAGTGTTAGAGCGTATGCAAATATAAAAGTGGACAATGTAAATCATTTTGAATGAAACATGTATTAGAGCGGTATTATACCTAAATACAAATTTATATATATATATATATATATATATATATATATATATATATATATATATATATATATGCTAGTTTCATTAAAACGACTGGCAATGTACTGCGACTAAGTTTTTTATTCATTTTTTTTTGTGTTCGTATAAATTTTTTTTTCTGGACATAAAGTGTGTAAAAACAATGTTCTGCATACCCAACCGCTTTCGGCTATTCTTCTAACCATTATCAATGATGAATTTCATTTTTACTTTTAACTGAATGTATTGATTGTTTTATTAATTAATCTAGAGTTATAGGAATGTTTTATTTTCTAAACAAGCTCAGCTTTTCTTTTATATGCGGATGAGGCTATAATATTTGGATTATCAACGGGCATGTTACGGAGGGTGTTTGATAGGTCTTCACGTGTATTTAAATGAAACCTAATTGACCTATGGTCGGAGATATCTAAAGTCAGTTTATTTTTGTTTTTTAAGCATATTGTAGTATATTCAATATACTTATTCACGAATTTGAACTGAGCGCTTGGATACACAGAAAATTTGGACAATATTTTACAGACATTTTAAAGATATTATTATTATTATTATTATTATTGTTATTGTTGTTGTTGTAGTAGTAGTAGTAGTAGTAGTAGTATTGCTACTGTTAGCCGTAAATTAAGTGCCCCATCAGTTACTGTGTAGTCAAATGGTTTTAGATCCTGCCCACATTACATGACTGCCACAGCCACATGTTCCGGCTACATTAACAGTTTACTTTTTAATTCATACATATCTCATTTATTTTAAGACATTTTTATGTTTATATATTCTTTTTATAGATACAAATATTTAAGTAAATGCTCTGTTTTTATAATAAACAGTATTTATAACATTTACCGGCCTGAATGTCCGAGAAATTTTCATAGAAAATATTCGTCCTCCGACAGGAATCGAACCTGTATCCTATACGGAACCGTCATTTAGCCTAACGTGCTCTTAACCGATTGATTAAACGTTCGATTAACAGGGTCGAATTTACTGCCTTTAAACTTCAATCTTCCATGAATCTCTCACGTACATTCATATCTGCTCAAAGCGTATATAAATGTAAACATTTGTTTACATTCGGGTACGCATTAATGTGTGACGTCATATCTCATTTAGCTGAGTCCATTTTCACAAGAGATAAAATTTAACCGGTTCACTGTAATTTCCGGTTTTGTTGGCAATTCCCTAAGTAATCCTATCCATGACTTTCTGGAATCATTTACTTTCTGATTCTTTGAACGTTGCCTAATTTCCTAATTTCAAACGTTCGGAGAAACATTAATCAACTCGAGGCTTTAAGGTTGACGTCACGTCTCAACGGCAGTGAAAACAACGAGTCTCAAAGATCACTCAATAATATAATAACAGGACTATAATGTACTTGTTAATGATTTAACCATTGAAGATGAAGCGCCTATACATATCTAATGTCAAAGGTCGCAATTCTCACCGAATATTAATGAAGCTTTATTAATTATTCAGCACCCACTGCTGTTACTTCAGCCAAATTAAAGTAATTATATCGGACAGAATGTCACCACTGAGTTATTCCCCTTGATTAATAAACGAAATAGAAATTTCAGCAATGTTTAATCTTCATGCCTGTAAAAACGGTGCATCAAAGGGACCATTATTCCCTTGACACCGCTATTACTGTATACACTTTTGACTCCTTCGGCAATGTTTATTATTTTAAAAAGCAATGATTAGAATTTTAATAAAACCTAGACATATGAAAGTGAATTTATACATTTTCCTTGTTCTTGAGAATTAACAACAAAAATAATTGACTACGTCTTATTGCGAGCACGCTTGTCCATGTTTGCCATTATTTCTTTAAAGCAGGTTTCATCATTAACGACAACCTTCTTCTAGTAATTCACAATCTTCATAGAACTGCTTTGGTAGGAAATATTCTATTGTATTTTTTTTTCAATTTTCGAGTAGTTATGTATGTCAAGATCGAAATTCATGTTTGGGTCGTTATTATGATCATGTTATTGTTCAGCTATTTTCAGACGTTCCGTTCATTATCAAGAAACTTGTGCTGTCCGTGTCATTGGTAAGATTTCGGTAAGCTACATCCCGGTATTTTATAGAGAGCAGAACGTTTGAAAGAGCCGCAAATTATGCCATGCGTAACGGTTAAAGGGAGCGGGACCACACTAAAAGAATGCATAAAATATTATGCTTTTTTGTCGTTGATGCTCTTTTGTTTAGATTTTGCTTTTAGTTGTTTTTGTTTTTTACGCATATTAAATATTTTATACACACTTCATGATACCGTTTCCGGCAATGAGATATTTCATTAAATGTCGTTTGTTTATTTGATATAATAATATTTTCTAGGACAGTTTAGCTATGACTTTGATCCTGATATACAAGATCTTATACAAAAATTGGAAAATTACAATAAAAAAATTAAGCTGACAGGCTTCATGTCAATAAAAGCAGGAGGCAGACCAGCATTTGGGAAGACACGGTGTCTTGTGTAGTTGGTTCCATGGACATTTTGGTTCTAAAGTAACCGTGCTTTCCGAAGCAGTGTTAATTTTGTTACCTCCCGTCTCTCTCCCATCTCTGATTATTACCCCTCATAGTTGCTGGGACAGTAACCAGTTAGGTTTTTCCTCCAGATTTCCCACGTTCCACTGCTTAGGCTATTCAGACCATAGACTTGTCTGTGCCCGGATGGCGCTAGATGCTAGGCCTAGAATGTCTGGACAATGGAAGTAACATTATGATCAAAATTTAAATTTTTCGCAATCAAATCATCTGACTCACGGTTATTAAAAAGTGGGTCACATTTTAATAATCAGTTGGACAGACGGATACGTCCGCATTCTTGTGGTTCAACATTTCTTTGCATCAGTCGATCAGCCTTCTTGTGTGTCAGAGCGATCTTACGGTCCAATCCTCGGCTTACTGACCTTTCGCGGCCTAAGAGATTATTGTATCGGGAATTAGCGGAGGGGGGTCGGCTTGTCGGCGACCGAGTTGCACTCTTTCTGGTCTTGGCGGCGGATTACCTCACCAACCTTGAGTTTTCGCTTACTTGGCAATTGATTCGGAACGGATTATATCTCAATGACGTTGCCTTCAGAGGAGGGAGGGCTGGACGGATTTTCCCGACTGTCTGAGGAAACAGCTTCGCACGCATTCTACCGCTGTCCCCAGGTGCGCCCGTTGTGGGAATATATCGGCAAGTTGACGGCGCGTATTGATCCCGAATATCTTGTGTCCATCGATCTCGCATTCGCGTGCAATAATGTATCGCCTTCGTTCTCTGTGGTCAAATGAATGGTGTTTTCTCATGTTGCTAGCCGTGGCAAGAATGGTGATATGGACGTCGTGGAGGGAATCTTACGATACGAACACTATTCTCATCAAGTTCTGGCCGGATTCTTTCGGCTCAGCTCAAGATGAAGATCAAAACTAATAGAAAATGTGTGTTATCGACGGATGTTAGCGAAAGGTGGGTAAAAGTGGCGAGTTTGCAGAAAGTGAATGGTGCCAATCTTGATTTCCTTTAGTTCCTTTGATATTATTCTTCGGTTTAATTACATGAACCCTCCCCTTCTTAAGTTTACACACTTTGTTTACCTAGTTTTATGGTCGGGTTCCTTGTAATTTTCAGGTGATGGTCCAAGGTTAGAACCAATTTCTCAAGAACTCGAAGGCATTTATGGAATAACACAATATATTACAAACAGGAATATATACAGAGAGGTAAAAAATTTAGTAGGAACAATCAGGTTTAGTAAGTTTACAATGTAGTCTCGACCAGTATCAACATTTGAATGTCTTGCAGTAATTGTCTTCTTCTCTCTGTTTCGGACTGCCTCTTTTGACTCATTGAAATTGACTCATAACGACTGACGATATTCAGTCCCCCCCCTTTGGGGCAGCATGTGACAAAGGTAGGTTATTTATGTCTTTCTCCCAAAGGGTGGGCCATCATCCAAAATATGCCCATTGAAACCCGTATAAACGGGCTCAGGGCCGTTTCTTCCCGAACGAGACTCCGCCTCTGCGTATTTTCGTTCGGGTCCCTCTACGCCAAAGGCAGAGAGTTCAACCTTCTACTATCGGTTCAGAAGTGAACGACAGACCTTTTAAAAATTGTGCGAGGGAACTTTGTTGCTCAAAATATTTTTAACGTGGGCAAATCTCAGCCATCCTTTATATAGAACCAAATTTTTTTTTGAAACCGTATAAACGGGTCCAGGGCATTTACCATTTCCCCATATAAGGACTGATCCGCCCAATCGTAGTACTTTTTCTTTCCTTTCTAATGAGAGAAAAAAACCGAACCGTTCGCTCAGAAAGTGAACGACTATTCAATTAGTCAAATATGTTTGGGTTTCATGTTGCATTTTTATTTTGTGTTAAAACTAGTCCATTATCTAAATTGCTCTAAATCCCATTTCTCTTTCTGTTTTTTTTTTTTTTTCTCGAATGTCCCTGTTCGATCTCTCTGTTCTGATTTTAGCCTAGTTGGGTTTCCTTGCGTAGAAAAACTTAGAGAAATATTTCAAAAGTTCTTACTGTTTTCAGTTTGACAGAACTCGTTTTATTTGGTTTTGTAATTATTTTCACTGCCTCCTTTTAAGAAAAAATGCCATAAATTATTAATTTTAAAATGCCGGACACCTAAATAATGCCGATGGGCAAAAGTTTATGTTCCTTAATTTCCAGTTCAATTTATCTGACGTATGGATATAATCGGCTTCAAAAGCTATTTTTTTGTACCGAACAAAAAGTTTAATGGAAAACCTTTTTTTTTAACCGGCCTATTTTCTTTTATAGTGGGTGAAAAGGCCGAACGGCGTCTCGCGGTCTTTTGACTGCGCACGCCTTGTCGAACTCATCTGCATTAAGAAGAGGAACCCGGACGAGGCACTGCCGAAGGGCAAGGTTTCGTCCGGGGATGTAGACAGGGCCTTAACCCGTCAATCGGCTTTTTAATAAAATTTTTTTTCTACAAATACCTAAAGGCTCGGGATACCCATAATTTCTAAAAACCGGCCTTGTGCCATATTCGTTTTTTTGGGTGAAATGATAAATACCGAACGGTGTTGAGCGGTCTCTGACTGCGCACGCCTTTGTCGAACTCTGCATTATAGAGAGGAACCCGGACGAGGCTTTGCCGAAGGGCAAATTTCGTCCGGGAGGTAGATAGGGCCTGAACCCGTCTAATCGGCTTCAAAAGGCTATTTTTTGGCCGAGCCTACCTATTCTATAGAAACCCACAATAAAACCGGCCTTGTGCCATATTCGTTTCTCGTGGGTGAAATGATAAATACCGAACGGTGTTGAGAACCTTTATAGTCGAGATTCGGACATTTCTGTTTATCAAACTAGATTTGCTGCGTCATTAACTATTATTTTCCAAGTTCCTAACGTTTTGTACGACTTATTAGAAATACAAGCCTCCACTGTGAAAATACTCCACAACATTCTGGCGACGAGGATTCCTCTAAAAACCCACACGGAAAAAAAACGTTTCGTTCCGGCCCACAACGTTTTTTTCCGACAGACTGTAAATCCACCCGGAAAAAAAAAATTTTTCGTTTACTTTACTACAACATTTGACGACGAAGGATTCGTTTCTCAGACGGAGAAAGAAAAAAAAAACTTTTGTTCGTCTAACAACAACATTGGCGACAAAGGAATTCGTAATTCATACGTAAGAAAAAAAAATTTCGGGTACAACACATGTCAACGTGGATTCGTAACTCATACAGAAGTGAAAAAAATTCACCCCGCCATAATACACGTAACGTGCGTGGGATTGCGTTTCATATTTTGAAAATAAAAAAAAACTCGCTCACGTTATTTAGTGACGAAATTCGTATTTCACACGGAAAAAAAAAAAATTTTGCTTGTCAAATTTTTTTTTGCAACAACTCTCGTTGATATATATATATATATATAAAAAAAAAAACTTGGCAAAAGTTTTTTTTGGTGACAAAACGTCAACTTAGTGACGGAAAAATCAGTCGTATTCTCAACTGAGAAAAGAATTTTTTTTTTTTCGATAAGACAGTTTGCTTGCAAATAGGTCACGAATTACAAATTCGTTTTGGACCCCCTGTACAATATTTAAGTATTGTGTAAAACTTTTTGCGAAGATGGAGGAATGCAAAAATATATTCCAGGAATTTTTAAGTTTCAGACGGAACAACAAAAGACAATACTGGACCAACAGAAAACATTCCAGATACAACTTCAGGAGGATACCTTTAATAGACAGATTCAGTTTCAACGAGAAATGGAACAGATGTATAAGGAGTTTCAAAACAAAAATTCTGGAAATAACTGAGAAGAGAAAAAAAATCTACGAAATGATTCTTTCCCAGAGAATACAATATGGAATTCAATTGAAATATTCACGTACAGTCCAGACGAAGAAATAACTTTTGAAGAGTATTTTAAAAATATATTCAGACGTATATAACGAGGACTGCCACACGTGGTCTGAAGGAAAGAAGGTTAGACTTCTTTTAAGCAAGTTAGGAACTGCTGAGCATAATAAATTGGTAAACTACATTTTACCGAAAAAAAACTAACGAGTTAATATTTTACCGCCTCGGTAAATATATTAAGTGAATTATTTAGTAAAAAAGACATCTTTGTTTCTGAAAAGGTGGAAATGTTTGAATCTGATGAAAGAGGATGAACAAGACTTCATAACGTATGCAGCTAATGTGAACAAGCATTGTGAAGAATTCAAACTAGCAGAATTAAGCGCTGACAATTTCAAAGTTTGATATTTGTCCAAGGTTTAGTTTCAGAAAGAGACGCAGAATTGAGAAATTGGTACTTTCATAATTGGAAAAAGAACCAAGATTTCAATACAGAAGTTGGCAGAAGGCTGCACAAGATATGTTAGCGTAAAGAAAGACTCGAAAAAAGATAGAACAGTCTGGCGTTTCGCATGTACTCAGGAAAATACGCTACAAAAAAAAGTCAGTCTACCAAAAAGATTCTAAAATTGCGGATTATCAAACAAATAGTGAAATACCAGAAAAAATAAACAAAACTCCCAAGCCATGTTTTGCTTGCGGTGGACTTCACTGGTTAGATATTGCAATTTTAGGAATAAAAAATGTTTCAACTGTGAAAGAGTGGGTCATAAAAAGCTCGCACTGCAGGTCAAAAAATAAAGACAATAAAATAAGAAAATTAAAGTCCGACGAGGTGAACGATGGAATAACCAGAAAATTTGTTACCGTCGAAATAAGTAATAAAAAAATAAAATGCAACTCAACACTGGTTCCGACCTATCTATCATAAATTTGAATACGTGGAAGAAGTTGGGAAAACCAACTTTAATGAAGACAAATAAAATCGCGAGGTCCGTGACATGAGAAAAAATACAATTTATTGGAGAATTTGTTACAAACGTCACGTTAAATAAAAAAAACAGAAAAGCTAAACTATTTGTCATAGAAAATACCACGAACTTACTTGGTACTAGATTGGATAACAGAATTTCAATTATGGGATTTACCAATAAATTCTTTTTGTTACAAGGTTGAAAATTTAAACTTTTATTAATTAAAAATTAGTATTTTCAAAACTTGAAGGAATTTTCCTACTGTTTTTTTTCTCCAGGTTTGGGAACGTGTACCAAGATGGAGGCAAAATTACAACTAAAAAAAAACGCTCAGGCGGTATTCAAAGAAAAAAAGGAATGTGCCGTTTGCTTCAATTGAACAGATAGATAAAAGAATTGGACAGATTAGAAAAAAAGTTTATTTAAAAAAAAGTTGAATGGCTAACACCGACAATATATGTGAAAAACAAGCTTCAGAAAGTAAAAATGAAGCCGACACCGAAAAAACTGAGGAACAAGTTACACGCAACCAAGGACATGCAGTATTATTAAATGATTTCAGTCAAAAAGAAATCTACGGAAACTGTGAGTCCAACTTTTAGAAGTTCAAAGCGGAAGAAGCTGTTTCTGGTAACGCTTTGGAATATATATTTCTGGTAAAATAATAATAATAAAAAAAATCCATTTTGCCACATGATATGATGTACTTGGTGAAAATGTGGAAAATCACGTGCATAATCAGATCAGACGACGTTTTTCAGACGTGGTTGAATAGCGGTCCCATTCAAAAAAAAAAAATCGATGATGGAGGTGATTTTCAATAAGTTTGATCTAACAAACCCCAAGCAAATTATTTTACCTAAGGTATTTAATCCAGAAGAAAAAAAAAGGCAACTGATCATTTAAAAAGTGGATCAAAAAACGTAGGAAATACGCTAATATTTGTTAAAAAAAAAAAAGAAGTAAAAAAATTTGAAAAATGAAAAAAAATAAAAAACAAGACTCCTGCGGAGTAAATTTTTAGGGGATGTTATAGTTACACAGTACCTATTCTTTAGTAAATAGACTCTCTCATAGATAATAAGTAGGAGTAGTCAGTAAAAAAGTACAAAAAGAACGGCGTCTAGCTGGTATCTGACTTGCGCAATCATTCCAGTCGAACTCTGCGTTAGCAAAGAAGGAACCCTACGAGGCTTTGCCAGAAGGTTCAATGTTTTTTCGTCCGAACCAAAATACAAGAACCTTTTTTAGAGGGCAAAAGTTAAAACGTTCTAAGGGCTCACCACCAGGAAAAATAACTTGAGAACGGCATTATTATGGAAAATGCCCGAACGGTGGGGCTCGGAAAAAAATTTTCAAAACAAGAAATTAAAACCGTGTTTGTGGAATATTTAAAAAACGTTTTTTTGTAAAATGATTTGTTGGTTTACCGAAATTGTTGAGCGGTCTTATCAAATACGTGTGCACACCTAAATATATCGAACTCTGAATGCAGTGAAGGAACCAGAACGAGGCTTTGCCGAAGGGCATGGTTTCGTCCTTTATATAATTTCATTTCTCCCGTCTAATCGGCTTTCAAGGCTATTTTTTGGCCGAGCCTACAGGCTCAAATAAAACCCACAATAAAACCGGCCTTGTGCCATATTCGTTTTTCGTGGGTGAAATAATAAATACCGAACGGCGTCTCGCGGTCTCTGACTCAAAATTTTTACCTCCTTCGAACTCTCTTCGTTAGCATGCGACATGAACCTCAACGAGCTTTGCCGAAGGGCAAGTTTCGTCCGGGTGGTTGACAGGGGGGTGAACCCGTCTAATCGGCTTCAAAAGGCTATTTTTTTTTTGCTTGCCTACGGGCTCCATTTTTGTTTCAAAACCGGCCTTGTGCCTATTCGTTTCCGTGGAAATAATAAATACCGAACATATGTTGAGCGCGTTTCAGACGATATTCGGACATTTGAAATACCAACCATCACAACTAGATTTGCTGCGTCATTGACTTTGTTTTCCAAGTTCCTTTCTAACCGGAATTCACTACTTATTAGAAATACAAGCCTCCACTGTTTTGAAATATTTCACCAACACTATCTTTCTTTTGTTAAAAATTTTTCTAAGCGTTATCTTGTGGTACATCTGAAAGTGTGAGGCGCCCAATGAGGATCGAAGTCACTATTCAGTCGTAATTGTTCTAATCTGAGAAAGCTTGGCCATTATTCACATTGAATAATCCCTTTTATTTTTGTTACGATCCATGTTGAGATTTCCAATTTCACCAGTTTGTTTTTTATCACCGTTTTCATCTCGATTTGGTTAACATCTGTTTTTCACCATTCCTTAAAAGGCAAAATCCTTTATCTCCGCCGTCCTGGGTAGATGATAAACCATCCGTCCTGGGTATGACGATAAACTTCGTCCAACAGAAAAAACCTTTGTCATGTTTTTGAAAAAAATAGTACTTTAAGCTATACGTTTTTGAAAAATAATATTATTCACTATACATTTTGAAGAAAAATATTAACAGAAATAGATTTTTTCAAAATTAAAATATTACCAAAAAAAAAAGTTGTCGGCATTAAATGACCCATTGAGGTTGATGTGCCGTAAAACAAAACAAACAAAAACCAACACTTACCTCTCCAAAATGATTTTACCTGTCTTTTCATAAAAAACTTTTTAAAAACGACCAATCTTATTATTTTTAATATTGGCTGGGAAATAGTAACATCTGTTATGTTTAGTTTGAATATTTTTTATACTTTAAAATCGTTTCTGGATTCAATTCCCTGTAATTTCATAAGCATATATTTATATATATATATATTTTTAAAAATACGGAAGAAAGAAACATTTGTAGATATTGAAATTTTAGTCTTTTTTAGGTTCCCTGTGAAATTGTGGTTTAGTGATTTTCCAAGCGTAGCTTAGATGTGGCACAAGGCCGAAAGTGAGGTATACCGCAGTGAGGATCAAATCCCACTACTTTCTCATTCGTAGATTTTCTGGCGAGACACGTTTTTAATCTTTTTTAAATCGAGGTAAACTGAGATATGACTATGTAGTATATATAGTATTGAATGATGAGGGATGAGTTTTTCTAGTGAATGAGCAAATTGTAATGAATGAATGGGCCGTGAATCAGATTTCAGTGATGTCTCTGTAAAAAAGTGTCTACATTTCCCCTTTGGGAATTATTTTGGAATTGTTTTCAATTAAAACAATTAATATATATATATATATATATATATATATATATATATATATATATATATATATATATATCCACAGTTATTTGAAAACGAGCTTTCTAATGATTCAAGGGATGAAAATTGCATCTAAAATTCCGTAGGTTTTGATGTCAAAAAAAAGTTATCACTAACTCCTTGAATATATTTTTTCAGTAGAAAAAACCTTCCAATTCAGAGGGTTTTGTAGCGCTCGAAAAATAACCAGTTTCTGCAAGGATAGGTGCATATGGCAGGTTGGACCAACAGAGCCCATAATCTTGGTTAAAACTCGATAAATTGTTGACTTTAGATTCTCATCTGCGATGTCAGAGACTATCTAACTCCTCTTTGGGGTGGCTTCATATATATCTATATTTTGTTACGCTGTTTCTTCCCAAGTTTTTCTGTGATGTTATGTTTGTCAACACAAGCAAACGGGAATATAAACAATCAAATCTTATCCAAGCAGGGAGTACTGTTTCATGCCGGATAAAAAATAGTTTGCAAGTTTGTTCTTTTTATTTACGATATGTTATTAAAAAAAAATACGGAAAACATGTCTGACAGAAAAGAAAAAAAAACGCTGAGGGATAATTATTTTCCCGCCTTCTTGAGTTGTTCTCATAGTTCATTATTCTTTGTAACGGTTGATAAATGCGTTCATTTTCTGATGGATTTAATCTTAATAATGACTTTTTTCCTCGCATTAATCTCTTCTTAACAAGGCACTGTCAAACATGCACAGAGCGAACAGCTACGTAGTCATTAACAATGAGAAAAACATGGCCGAAAGGTAGAGACAGACAAATAAAAATAGATTTGAAAACGAATATACAAAAGAATTGCGCACATAAAAAAAAAATAAGGTTGAACAGAATGAGAAACAAAACCGGAGGTTGAAACGTATGAGCAAAGAATGAGAACTGCAAGCAAATAATGTATTAAATTACAATGAATCTGTGTGTTTGCTGTGAATAAGATAATCAGCCCTACAATATTCATTACGAGAGATGAAACACTTTTCTTTTTCTGGCTTGTAACTCAACAGACACACACACATATCTTAAAACTTTTTTTTTTCAGAAAGATTCGTTTCTCCAGTATATATATATATATAAAATCGACTCGTTCGACGTATGAGGGTCAGGCCGATAAGTCCCCAGGAAACCGACATCGGCATTTGATATTTATTTATAGTGGTGAAGGTTCGTGCAGGACCAGCCACACTTTTTTGATAACGAATACATTAAAACCTGGTGCAAATAATGCATGTTAAGTTCCCAAACGACCCCCAGCAGGTTTTTAATTCAGAATTGTCCTTCTCCTTGACCAGTTGCCATCCAAGGCTATAGAACCCAGTCTGTCCTGCTATTTTAAATATAGCTTCAGGGAGATGATTTATACATAATTTATCTTATTATTAGCACTGTAAGTGAATTTAATGGATTCGATGTCTGGAATTCGAACTCGAAACTATTCTTCAAAAAAAAAAAATCCATTTTTGGATTGCCTAAAAAAAACTATATGCTTTATTATAAAATTTTATATATATATATATATATATATATATATATATATAATATATATATATATAATATATATATATCCTATAAATAATGTATATGTATAAATATATATATATATATATATATATAATATATATATATATATATATATATATATACTTTTTTATATAAATTATATATATATATATTATATATATATATATATATGAATATATATATATATATATATATATATATATATGTTATATGGTATTCTTTTTTAAAGTTGCTATAAATATAATAACATATTCATCTTATTATATTTGAAATATGTATATATATAAACAAATATATATATATCATATATATATGGTGTTTTATTCATATATATTCCGAATAATATTTATTTTATCTTAAATAAAATGTATCATTAATATTTTTTCCGTATTGAATATGAGCAATTATTTTCCTCTCTAATGTTTGTTATTAAATTTTCATAAAATATTAACTAAATTCTATAGAATGGCTTTCATCAAATGGTTTATATATTCTTATTTAATAAATATTTAAATATGGATCAAATGGTAATCTATTTTTATAAAATGGAAATTTTTTTAGTATATATATGAATGTGTACAGAATTTATAATTGCAAATAATATATATATTGATGTTGTTTTATATATATATATTCAAAATTTACTCATATCTATGATAAATCTATCTTTATTTTATATTTATTTAATATTTAACATATTTATATTTTCACACAGTATATATGTTTAAATTATTGTTATAATATTTATTTATTATATATATTTTCTTCTAAATAAATGTTCAAAATTTTTATATATAAATATTTATTTTGAATATATATTTTTTATACAGATATATATTGTCATGTTGTTTTCGGAAGATTATTGTTTATTATATTGGTATAAATATTCTTATATATATATTCATATTGAAGGAAAAATAAGATATATATATAAAAATATAAACAACCTTGAAAGAAAAAATAAAAAAAAAAGAAATTCGAAGGGTTATTTATATTTATATTTAAACGAAAAACTGAATTTGGGGATTTCTTATATTTTATTTCTATTAAATCCAATGACAGACACTGAAATTTCCTGGATACATGACACAAAAACTAATGGACAATTTGATACTTACAAGATATATATACAACAATGTGTTTTGGAACAACGAAATGTGTTTTTAACCTGACGATCTTTTGGTTATAAAAATAAACAAATTACTTGAAATTTAAAAATTTCAATCTATCGAGAGCTATATTTTGATGATTATCAAACATGCGCAGACATTGATCTTGACGGCGAACTAAAAGATCAAATCTAAACTTTAACGTTGATATGATAGCGTATGACACTACAGAGACTTGTGTAATAGTGGAAATATATTTGTAATGAAGCTTGAGCAATTACTTCGACATATATGATACGGTCATTTACCAGTGCGGTGGTCTTATAGCTCTGAAAAAAAGATAGCAGATGGCATACGAAAGAAATTATGTAAGTTCTTTAAGGGCATACGGTTTGAAAAATACAAAGACCATCAATTTAACAGATGTAAATTTTCTAGATGCCATATTTAATCTGAAAACCATTATTTCGGCCGAATATAAAAATGTTTCTTTTACAAAGAAATTTCAACAAAAAATCAACTCCCAACCATCCTCAAAGCTGTATAAATCAATATATCAATCAATCAATCAATTTATATATATATATATATATATATATATATATATATATATATAATTAATACAAATATTAAAACTGTCATTTATCTGATTGATGTTATATTTTTCGCACAACGAATGCAGAGTTTTTTGGACGGACAATATATATATATATATATATATATATATATATATATATATATTTATATATAAATAGTTAATGATTATTTAACAAATCCTTCTAGTAATTTCTACCACTTGTAAATCTTCCTTGAACCCGTTTTGCATCCTCTGGAAGGAGGAAAACTTTAAATAATAATGTAAAGCTCTTGGGGGCATATGTTATTCCAGTTTTTATAAAAGATTTAACTATTAAATTCTAATTTGTTACATCTTCGTCACTTTTTGTCACTGGTACAGTTGGTATGACGTATGGTAACAAAAAAATTAAAAATTCTCTGTTGGCGTTTCTAAATGAGTTAAAAAAATATTTTAAACGAAACCAATGTCCAGTTCTGTTGAAATTTCTTTTAGAATCGATGAATTATTTAATGATTATCTCAAATCCTCCTAATAATTTCTATCACATTATATATATATATATATATATATTATATATATATATATATATATATATATATATATATATATATATAAAAAACCATGACATATATAATATATAAATTATTTTTTTAAATTTCACCCCAAAAAGGCAGGAAGCCACTAGAATTTAAGGGGTTACAGAGAGTTGGAGCGAAAACAAATAGGAGTGATAGACGAAAGGATGAAGAGAAGGAGCAGTTAATTAAATATTTGTAAAAAAATTACAGGGAGGCGACGAATCGTCTTTGAGAATTGCGAATGCAGACGAGATGCCAGATCAGGGCCAATTACATTGCATATCCGTCTCTGGATCTTATCAAGAACCCCGAGGCAAACAGAAGGGGCTCCAGACCATATATGGCAGCAATACTCTCTGCAAGGGCGAATGGTTGATTTGTAGATTTGAAGGATCGACTCCGGCGAGAAAAATCTCCTGGCGCAGTGGACGAAGCTATTGTCTCAATATATTTGTTCTATCTCAGGTCACCAGACAATGTGAGACCGAGCAGTCGCAAAGAGGTGCTCTCATGGAGTTGAGGTCAGACATTCTAATGGGGGGATGGTGGTTTGGCATTCGAATAGAGATATAGCTTTGTTTTTGATGCATTAAAGTTAACCAGACAAATCCTGTCCCAAGAGAGAGAGAGAGAGAGATTTGCCAGGAAGGTAAAAGATCCCAGCGTGTAGTATTCCTCAGGTCTTATAAATACAGTGTTCAATGATTTGAAACAGAGCTATAAGCATATATTAGTGAATATACATAAAATTCAATGTCGATAACACTACTCGGAGTTTCATGCAGTTTATGCAATCTTCAGGTTTAGAGATTCTGACCGTTATTTATCGCATTCTCGTGATGAGGATTCAAAATTGTGTGTACAAACTTGTCTATTTAAAATATAGAATTATCTATATATGTCATCATTTATCTAGTGCTTCATTTTTGTTTAGAAGTATTTATTTTTTTTCTGGGTTGATGTTATCATAAGTATTAGGGTATTATGGGAGGTTAC
This sequence comes from Acanthosepion pharaonis, assembly GCA_903632075.3. Classification (NCBI taxonomy): domain Eukaryota; kingdom Metazoa; phylum Mollusca; class Cephalopoda; order Sepiida; family Sepiidae; genus Acanthosepion; species Acanthosepion pharaonis. The sequence goes on along the minus strand of CAHIKZ030001893.1, from coordinate 269,353 downwards.
GCTTGTAATTACATTTTTTCCGTGGTGTTTGTTTCTTTTTCGAAATATTAGGTTATTAATTATGGGAGGTTAGGTTTGTTGGCGTTTGCGCATATATATATATATATATATATATATATATATATATATATATATAATTATTTATTTAAAAATATGATTCCAACTCGCGACATAAGAGGTCTCATGTTTCAAAACAAGAGCCGAAAACTTCAATATAATTATTTGAATTAAATTGAGTTAAAGTAAGCTCTGTTCCATCTTCAAGCGAAATTTTTTTTTTTTTTGAATAACGTATTTCTGAAATTTACGTGTTTTAATAATTGAAATCAAAATTTCCATGGTAACAGCTAGGGCGAATTGTTTAAGTTGGGTAGGCGTGTGTTGGGTGTTAATAATAAGTATCAATATAGAATTACTTTCATAGATGTCAAGTCAGGGTAAAGGTTATTTGTCCAAATTTGAAACGGAAGATATTTTAAAATAGTCTGGTTTACGTGTCTTTGGATGGATCTATTTATTTATTTTTTATTTTTCATTTTTATGAAAGGGATTTTATATATATATAAAAAAAAAAAAAATATATATTTATTTTTTTTTAGACGACTTCATAAATTCAAATTCTTTTTTTTAGGGTTATTTCGAAATTATTTATTTAGGCTATGGATTATTTAGTTATTATATTTAGTGCTTGTTTTTTTTAATTATTCAAACCATTGTTTTCAATTGTCGACAAAAAGTCCTTTGTTAACTCATTTCTATTGTTTAATATCTTATTAAAAAAACCTATTTATTAATTAATAATGTGCATTTTCTTTTATGGAGGCATTTCAATCCTTTGGGTCATTTTCTTTTACATGTTCAGAGGGGTTTATAATTTTTTATTTTACATTGGTGTCCTTTCCAAACTTCAGATGCCAAAATATTTAAATTCCTATAAACTTTAATTTTGTTATATTATTGAAAAAGTTCTTTCATTAATATATATATATATATATATATCATATATATATATATATATATATTTATATATATATATATATATAGGAATATTTAATTTATAAGGCATTAATTTCATTTAAAAAACAAAAAAACAAGTCCGTTTTCTTAATATGGACTTATCAAGTTTATATTTTTTTGGGAATAGAAAATTTATTCTCAGCATCTATTATTAAATTAACGAATGGAATTTTCTTTCATTATTTAGTCGAAAAAAAAAATTTATTTCAACAGAAAACTAGATTTCTCTTTCTTTCAGATATTATTTATTCCTTCTGTTTATTCATTTTTTTGAAAAATTTCTGTCGATTCTTTAGAACCTTTCTTTCTTATTTTTTCATGTACCTATATTCAATTTCTTTCATTATTTACCTTTCACGACACAAATATTTATTCTTTTATTTGTTTTTTTTTTTTCATTATTGGTTAGTTGGCTCTTTCTGATATTTCAAAATTATTTAAAACACAAATTCTTTTTTTTTTCACACATCACATATATATATATATATATATATATATATATATATATATATATATTTCTTTTGTATACAGAATTTAATTATTTGGTTTTTCTTTAAATTTCATTATAAACATTATTTAAAAAGTTCTAAAAACTTTCTTTCTTTTTTCAAATAAAAAAAACCGGTTTCTTTTTTCAGGACTTAACAAGTTTATTTTTTCTTTCAATAATTTATTTAAAAATTTATATATATATTAAATTTAAATTAACGAATGGAATGGAAGAAAGAAAAAAAATGAATTTAAATTTAGTAGAGTCCAATAACATTTTCAGACCCAGTAAGCATTCCTCTGTTTACAAACAAGTTTTTTTTTCTTTCTAACTTTTCTTCTAGAACCTTTCAAATGAAATGTTCATTTATTTTATGACAAAATCAAAACCGGTCCAAACTAAAATTAACGACACATTTCCTACTATTTATTCTAATCAGAAATAGCAGAGCCAGAACGAAAATATAGTTTGAATCTTCCTGACAGCCGGATTCAAAATACTTGGGGTAATTCAATGTTTATATGTTTATAAACGGCTCAAATGTATTTATTTGCGAAAATCCTTGGTTAGGAAAATTCGATTTCTGATATACGACCCGAGTTGATTTTTCAAGAAGTAGACTTCCTGATGTTATCGCCTTATGGTTTAAAAGATTAGACGGAACCCTTGTTCAGTTATCTGTTTCATTGTTTTGGCCCTTTTCAGAGATTGTTGATCATTCTAGATAAAACAACAACTCAGCAACAAGTGTAAATAAATGGCGGCTTTATGGTTTGTTGAACAAACACAAATTATCCCCTGTTTATAGCGTCTGATTGGCTATCAATTTTATATAATAGACTATCCAAATTCAGCTTTAATTTAATTTATGTGTTGTGTGTGTAATACAAACTACGTGTTTCGATGCTCTAGCAAAATTGAATAGAGCCTTCAAACGGAAATTGTTCCTAAAAGAGCCATGTGCCAAATAGACATATCTCCCAAATTTTAAACCTAAATTCAACAAAGCAATTTTTAAAAAAGGGGTGAATTGAATGTATTTATTAACGGATACATTATTTCTGACGTGCTTTTTGACCTCTCAGCTATTAAATCATGCGTCGATGACCAACAAAAATGAAAAATGCCTCTTAACGTAGATTTTTCTCTTCACCCATAAATAGACATATCTGCTCAGTTTTGAATCCTAACGTCAACATAGCAATTTGTTGGTGAAAAAGGGATGAATATTTGTATTTATTTTCTGGACATAAGATCTGAAGATGGTTTTACCGCTAGCAGCTTACATATAATTTCGATGAGCAAAACAAAATTTTTTTTGCACCCTTTTGCTAAACACAGAATTTTTATTTCTCTTGAAATAGACATATCTGCTCAGTTTCATATTCTAAAGATAAACAAAGCAATTTCTAAAGAAATATTTTACATTTTATTTATTATTCCGACAGATTTTATCACTTAATCGTTATTTTATTTATTTATATATTTTTAGTGGATATATTATTTGACTAAGATAAAAAATTTTTTTTATTTAATAAACAGTATATTTAGTTTCGTTCTAAATTGTTAAATATTCGAGAAATCTTATTTAAAAATCTACTCATATAAGTCGAATATTAAATAAGATCAAATCCTTTAAAATCATCGACGCACTTTTATACAAATGGTCTTTTTAATACATATCTATTCATATTTGCAATTTAATTTTATCTTTATCTTTAAATTGTTGAACAATGTCTATTTTAATGAACATCAATATTCAATCTCCTTTGTTAATTCAAAAAGAATATATTTCATAACACCAAATTTTTAAAAGATGAAAAAAAATAACATAATATATATATATATATATATATATATATATATATATATTTTGAAGAAATATCAAATTTGCTAGGCTATATTGGGACTTTTCAGTATTAATATCAAACACAGTGGATAATAAATCCCCCCAAAATTGAATATATTTTCTTTAATTATTCTTTTAAACTAAAAACAACACTATTAAATAAGTTTTTTTTAAACAAATTTGTACTACGTTAATAAAACACCGATTTAAATAAAAATAAATAAATATATAAGATGAAAAATTAAAATAAAAAATAAAAATAAATAAAACAAGCAAAATAAATTTAACCCAAATAAATAAATAAACAAATAAATTCTTCCTATATTCATTTAACCGCCAAAATAGACTAATATTTAATTTGGACCAGAATTTTTTTATAAATAATTTGGTTTAAAGACTTTGGCCAATAATTGCGTCTATTATATGAAACAGTATTAAAAATCTGAAAAATTTTTCAATGTTCAAAAATCTATAAATATATATATATATATATATAAAAATATAATATAAATATATATATATTCATATATCATTAAAGTATATAAAAATTTTTTTCATTTATATTATATTTTTATATATATATTATATATTTATATATATATATTACAAAATATTTTTATATACAAAAAGAATAATCGACATATTTTTATTCTTCTATAAAAACAAGAAACATACTTTAGTTATTCAGCAGTATACAGACGCCTGTCATGTCTTTGCTTTTTTATAATTTGATCAATTTAACAGAAATCCAATAATTTCTCAAAAAAATAATTTTAAATAATAATCAGGATTATTTATAAAATTTTTCGTGAAGTTTGTGATATTTTTTTTTTTATTTTCTACCATTGCCCTGCACAGTTTTCTACGTTTAAAGAGACATTTCAAGTACTTGGGATAAGACATCATTTATATATCAAATCGACCGTATTTTATATATTAAAATATTTGATTCTGCCCTTTCAAGAGCATTGACTGGCAAAGGTTTGCATTCAAACATCTGAGCTAATTTAACTCGTTTGAAATTTGAAAATAAAAATTTTTCTGTTAACCTTTTTGACGAAAATAGGATTTGTATATATGACAAGGAAAAAATTCTCGACGTTGAAATTACGATTACTAAATAGTTTTATTTATAGAGACAGACGTATAAAAAAAAATACACGTTTTGTCGGGACGATTAAAAATGCTTGTATGAATGCATGAATATTATTTTAAACTAGCCGCCATATCTAGCTGGTCGATCATAAAAAACGTTCAATTAGAATGGAGCAAAAACAGCATCATGTTTAGATGTAACAATCTTCTTCAATTACTTTAAAGTACTTTCATTAAAAAAAACATTTTGAATTAATGCAGTTACTGATATAACAGAAGTAGTCTGTATTTATTCAATCGAAGTTAGCCGAGGACATGAAGGGGTAAAACAGGCAACATGAAGATCCACTTCAGACCACAATTATTTTGGAGTTTTTGAAATTCAATTTGTCAGTGTGCTACCAGGGATGTAAAAGAGGATACATTTATAAAGCAATTGTTAAGTTTGATGAAAATTGGTTGAAAGATCAACGAAAAATAAGAAAGAAACCAGTAAAAATCGCCATTTTTCGCTATTTACGCGGGTTTTCACGATATGGGTGGACTCAATTATCAAGTTAAATGACTGTTAACCAATCAACTTATTTTTGGATACAATTGAGTGAAGTTTGTATTAGATTGCTTGAAAATTGAGGGAGTTTTTCTTTATAATTTGTTGAAATCGATTTGTTTTATATCGATATTTCATTTTTCGCGGTTTTTCGTTAAACGCATTGATGTAGAAATAAAAATGAGGTATCGTTGAGCTCCTCATGATGTAAGTAACCTATATGCCGAGTTTGAAGGAAAAATTTGAGTTTATCGATTTTTGATCGGCTTTATCGATTATTGAATTTTTCAAAAAGTATCGATTTTTTACGCTAAAAACCTACCTCTTACATTGTACAATGCATGTGCCAAGTTTGGTCAAAATCGGTTGGATGGATCTCGAGAAAAGATATCACACAAACATCTGTTTATATAGACAGATTTTTTATATATTTTATATATATATACATAAAATAAGGATTTAAATAAGGAGTTTAAAACTATTAAATGAATACTTTTTTCTATGAAGTTTTCATATATTTTTTCTATTTATATTCACTAAAAATATATTAAGAGCCATTCAAAAGAGAGATTGTGGAGGGGATGGTAATTGTTAAATGGTATGGATACTTTATTTTTTGAGTTGACGCCATTTTTATTTATTAAATATATTCCAATTTATTTCCGTCTACAGTCCTTTTTTTCAAGAAATCTTATTAAAGAAAAATATCCTCATTCAGGGTGACGCAAGTTCAAATCCTAACGGAGATCGAATATTTTTCTAATGAAAATCATCCAAAGTCAAGAACTGTCCAAAAAAATGTCTTACAACTTTTAACCTTCAAAACGAAATCATTTTTAGTCTTCTTTGAGAAATGAATATCAACCAAAGGTCATGGGGATCAATAAATCTGAATTTGTGAATCTGGATTGTAAAATCGCTGAAGGAATTTTGATTCCATCTCTGTCAAAACTAAAACATTATACATATCATCTTCCAAATTGTCAATACATCCTGACTGAATACTTCAAACTAGTCATCTGTGATAAGTAGTGTTTAGTAAACAAAGTTTCCTTTAAAGATTAAAATTACAATCATTTCTTTCAAATTGAAATAACAAAATTTAAAGATCAGTTTATTTGATCTATTTCATTCAATTCTATAAAAAAAGAAAATCTAGAACTTATAACTACCTTTTATAAAAATTTTTAAAAAAATCTGGAAGGCCTCTCATGTTTTAATATATATACATATATATATATATATATAATATATATATATATATATATAAATATTTTGTAATATATTTATATATATATATATATATATATATATCAAATGTTTCTTTGATAATAAAACTCAAATTGAATTTTTAAAATGCAGGTTAACCAGTTATCCAATGCATTGTTTACTTCAGTAAGGCCTCATGGAAGTTATTTGGTCAGGGTTTGAGGTGCCTTGTTCTAGCAAGATTCAAAACCAGTTTTTTTCAAAAAACGACTGTCTTTGTATCTTCCTTCAAATGGGAAAACAAACTGTCTCCATTGATCAATGTCATGCCACTTCACAGGGTCTCAAAGCTCAATAAAAGAGTTCAGTCATGTTTGCTGGTTAATTTTGTTTAGCAGTATATCAACTTTTTTGTGGGTTGAAATGCTGAAATCCCCAACACCCAAATGGCGTAATTTTAGTGGGGTCTTGAATTAAACGATCAGGTATTGAGTACTGGGTGCTCATTTCTTTCGTCCTTGTGCCACATCCAAGCAACGCGTGGAAAATAAATAAATGTTAAAATCAAATGATCTAAAAATTTTAAAACACTAAATTTATTTTTTGAACAGGATTTTCAAAACCCTTGAACTACAGACAAAATGTACTGTTGGTATTTTTTCAATATAAAAAATGTATTTCCTGAATATTTTTTATAAAAACATTTTTATAGTTTGATAGTGTTTATTTTGATATCTATATCAAATATTTACCCATAGCTGGGACCCTTTACAGTTGTTACGATCCCGGGTCCAGGTAGACCTGGGAAATACTTCAAAAGAAAATTTAAAGGTTCAAAAAGATATTCTCAAAAAATCTTTCAGAGGCCTTGTGCCGGATGTAGTTTATTGTCATACCCAGGACGAGGTTTTATGTAAAATTTATTTGCTTTTGTCAGTGACAGAAACAGACCGACGCCTAAAATATTCTGTTTTGTGATTCTTGCTATCAAAATGGAGAATACCATTGCCAAAGTTAAAATAAGAAAAACCCAACTAAAATGACTTGACATTTAGTGTTGTCTAGTAATAAAATTCATAAACAAATCAATACTTCGTTTTGTGTAAATGTGGTTGAATTCGTTTTGTCGAACTTACGTAAAACATTGGTTTGCTTTTCTAAGGAGCAGAAACGGATTTTAAATTTAAACTTCTCAACATCTATTCAGAATGCAAATTAATGTAATTTATTTATTCAACAGTCAATCAGTTATATTGCCATCTGTGATTTGTTATTTTTTGGGGTGATCACGTATCTTTCGATATATGACTGACGAGGCAAATTTTTTCAGTAAAAGTGCCATTTATTTTGCATAGACCAGTTGAGGATCCAAAGTATAGAACCCAGTCTGGTCTGCTAGTTATAATAGCTGGGGGATAGACTAGGATTCATAAATGATCCCAAATTTATCTCTTCGTTTAAAATTAAAGATGGTTTGTATGATTAGATGATGTTTTATTTAACGACGATAATCGTATTGAAAATAACTATCAGAAATAACAAAGACGACGAATTTTTATGGATTTGAAGATGAATAAAAAAAATGGTGAATTGCAAATTTTGTTTTGCTCAAATGTGTTAATATGCTTGATTTTTATTTTGTTTTATTTAAGATCTGGATATAATAACGTTTTGTATATTTATATTTTTGATAGTGTTTAGTTTGGTATGCATCATTCAATATTTACCCAAATATCAACCCTAAAGTTGTTACGATCCCGGTCTGTATAAATTGAGCAATCTGGATAAGTTTATTTAATGGATTCAACTAATTTGAACTCTTTTTCCCATTCCTCAATCCGATTTCGTTTATCCATTAAACCACCGTATTCTAAAACTTTGAAATTTTTTGTTTACTTAAAAAAAAACAAATTGAAATTTTTTTTAATCGGTCAGCTGAAGAGTGATCTGGCTACAGGACAGGAATTACACCACTTTTTTTTTTTTTTTTCTTTATTTCAACGTATTTTCATTATGCCTTGAAAAATTCAATATCTTTTTCTATAAACCAGGGATAAAATGAAAAAAAAAATTTAAATCTGAAAATCCACTATACACTGTTTATTTTTCTTTTTTATACTATCTAAAAATTGTTATTAAAATTCCTATTCATAAGAACTCTTCTGTCATAAATATAGCAAATTTTAAAATATTTAAAATATGAGCGTTGGACAATAAAAAATATCATATAAATTAAAAATATAATATTATATTTCATAATTTCATTTGATCTGTCTCAAGTAAAGATATAAGTGAGAAGTTTTGAATAAATTTTTTGAATTTTTAACGAAACGGCCATTTTTTCAGCATTTTTATTTTTTTTATTTTAAATTTTGTTTTATTAAATAATGGATTGGAATTGAAATACCCAAACACGTTTAAAAAAGGAAAATATTTATTTTTTTTGTGAAAAGTCTCGTCTGGAATGACATCTGATCTCAAAAAATGATTTAAAAATATATAGCTTTGTTTTAAAACCAATTATTTGATACAAGCCAATACACGTTAATTTATTTTTGTCATGAAATCGAAACATAGCGGAGTTCATATTAATATGGCTGTGGTTATTTAGATTTTTCAAGTTTCATCAATATATTTATATGGAATCAGAAAATATATATATATTTTTTTTCATAGACATTTGGGGTATAGGTATAAAAATGTTATAATGGTGGCAGTTTTTCTTTTTTTACAATCAGGGTAAATTGTACAATAAGGCATAAGTGTTGAAAAGGAAAAATTTAACTGATTGTTCTCTTAAAATTCCATAACGGACAGGGAAGGAAAAGACGGAAGTCAAACAAAATAAAACTGGGTAATGAAAATCTAAAAAAATTATAGCTCAGAAATGACAGTTTTTTGGCGGCAAAAAATTTTTCTTTAACAAAATGCGTCAAAGGATTCATATTACCGAGTCTCGAAGGAACTAATAACTTTTCCAAAAAATAAAATCACATGAGACAATTGACAAAATTGAATTTTTTCGGATCTGGACAAACTGCAAATGGACCTGGATCTGGATAAGTTGCAAATTGGCCCAGGATTTACATAAAAATTAAAATTCTTTGCTAACCAAAAAGAAAATGATTAACTTCTAATCAAAATGTCCAAACCTTTTCAGAATCAAATTTCCACACTAATCATGCTGTTCGCCACCATTTGGACTTTAGTAACGCTAACGTTTTCCGCTTTCGTGCCTATCAACTTGCAGTAATCATTTATATATATATAAAAAAAATAAATTTTGTGCCGTGTTTTTTTTAAATATTTTTTTTTATTTTTAAAAAAATTTATATAGATTGTTTCGTTTTTGCTTTGGATCATTGGTTAAATGTTTCTGGTAATCGTGTTTACTATTTAAATTTGATAAAATTTTAAAAGAATTCCAATATTATTAAAAAACAATTAATTTTTTTTTTTGTTTTTTTTTTACCGTGTAATGTGTGTTCCCTTGATTCCTTGTGGTAAATGATTCAAATATGTTCGTATGTGTGTAAATGCGTGTATATGTACAAAAGAGTTTACTAATTCCTCGTAGTAAGACAATATATCCTGTATGGAAATTTAATATACGCATATATATACACGCATGCTGACAGAAACACACAACAATGGAAATATATCCAAGAACACATAGGGGTCAGTAAAACATTAAAAGATAAAATGCCGATAAGTAATTCATCATTTTGTTTGGACCAAAACGTAATTGTTTTCCTGACCTTCTCGCAGAACTCTTCATTGCCAATTCAAGAAAAGAAATTCGGATTACTAACACAAACAAACAGAAAATGTCTCATATCGAGAATATTTGACATTGAAAAACAAAAAGGAAAAAATTAATTATTTTAATAAATGTGGAAATCTCCACTTTTACCTGAAGACGGTCACATAGACCAGAAACACGTGTAGTAAAATTATGTAAAACAAAAGCATAATATTTTTTTTTAAATAAATCCACATTACAACCAAAAACGTTTGCGGCACTTCTCTTCTCTTCTTTTTAATATACATACTTTTCTCTCGTTGGAACCACTACAACCTCTTTCTTTTATATATATATAATAAAAAGGCTTAAACACTAATATTCTATGGTCATAATTTGTTCCATTGGAATCGTAAATATGATCCAATTCATCAGACCTACAAATTCTCAAAGAAAACAGAAAAAAACAACTCCGGAAATAAAAATAGAATTTAGAGAGAGTGTAAGTATGAGAGTGTGGGACGAATGTTACAGCTAAAGAGAGGGGTAACAGACGAGAGAAGGTGGGAGATTAAACCTTAACAGAGAGAAGTTTAGGAGAGGTGAGTGGAAGGAGGAAATATGAATGTTGTCGGATGTCTAATACATTAAAGATACATTTCGTGGTGACATACACACACCATAGACGATCTAATGTTAAAGATCAGAATAGGAGGGAGGGAGAGGAAAGGAAAGAAGAAGGGGTGGGGAGAGAGATGGGGCGGGGAAAACTAAAACTGAAGGGCATTTACTAGAAGGGCCGCTGTGTAATTAAGAAAAATTGACAAAATTAATATCGACTACAGGTTACAAATCAAATATAAACATATAATAAATAAATAAAACGATTATCCAATCCAGCAAGGATCCACATTTCCACGTTCGTCTGTTACCCCTCTCTATAGCTCTAACATTCGTCCCACAGCGACAGTCTGTTTTACGCTAAACGCAATCGTCAGGCCAAAGATTGCGTTTATTTATAAAAACAAACTGTCGTCTCTGAAACAAATTTTTCAATGTCCATATATATATATATATATATATATAAGTGATAAGTAAATTTGGGAGGATTTGAAATAATCATAATTAAGTAATTCATAATGTGTGAAGTTCTTCTCAACATCATATCAACTGTACAAACGGGCCTCGGTGACGAAGAGGTAGCGAATTAGACTCGATATAGTGCCGCTCGATCACATATTCCAAAGCTATATGATGTTTGCCTGATAACGTAACTGCCCGGGTTTCATTCTTCGGTAGTCGTGATGAGTCCCAAATATAGGATGAAACGGCCGTCCAGTGCTTTCGGCATTCTGTTGAGGTTTCTTCTAGACTCGATGAATTACTTAAATATAATTATCTCAAATCCTCCTAATAATTTCTATCACTTAATTTATCCTTGCTTTTTTTTATAAAAATGCTCTGGTTGGAGCAAAAAAGGATAGTAAAGGTAAATTTCCGTGGGGGCACAGTCCTGTCAAATAAGGGAAACTCGGATGAGTTCCACCACGGAATATGTGTTCGAGCGGCGCTATATCGAGTCTAATTCGCTACTTCTTCGTCACTGAGGCCCGTTAGTTGATATGACGTTTGATAACGCAACTGTCCTGGTTTCAATTCTCGGTAGTGGATGCGCACTGGTGATGTGTCCCAAATATAAGACGAAACGGCCGTCCAGTGCTTTCTGCATTCTGTTGAAATTTCTAGACTCGATGAGTTATTTAATTATTTATATATATATATAATTATTTAATTATGATATATATATATATATATATATATATATATATATATATATATATAGATATTCAGAGAGAGAGAGGAGAGAGAGAGATTTAGAGAGAGAGGTTAGGAAGGAAGAATTGTAGTTTAAAAACAGTAAAATCGACCTTGCTGACAGAAACGCTCCTCAATCGGTAAATCACGTCAGGTTATATGGCGGTTACGTATAGGATACAGGTTCGATTCCTGTCGGAGGATGCATACTTTATTTGACAATTTCTCGGAAATTCAGGCCGGTAAATGTTGTTAATACTGTTTATTATAAACAGAGCATTTACTTAAATATTTGTATCTCTAAAAAGAACGCATAGACATAAAAAAATGTTCTAAAATAATTGTTAGACATTGTCCATTTCATAATGTATTCATTGGGGTTTCATTTTTAAATGTTGTTATTTTCATTCCCCACCCTCCGCAGGCAAATTGTAGATATGGGAACTAGTTAGAACTACATAGAGACTTGAGGTATTATGGTAGCTGTAGTAAGAATGGTAAGTAGAATGGTGGTGTAATGGGTAGCGGCTCCGATTGAGGAATCGGAGAACTGAGTTCGAATTCCAGTCGGATACGTTACATTCACTTACGTGCTAATACCGTTGGGAAAGGTATGAATCCTCTTCTTCTCCCACCAGCTATGGGTAAATAGCAGGACAGATCCGGCTCTATAGCCTTGGATGGCAACTTGTCTACCACAGAAAGGAATGGCAACCTAATGCGGGAAAAAATATGTCTCGCCAGTCATGTATCGAAAGATACATGATCGCCTAAGCGTGTATCACGCATGACACATAGCTGAAGTAAGAATATGTTGTTTTGGTGAAAGGAATGGTGTAGTATATTTGGGTCAGTGATTGTGGCCTGCTAGGTTTAAGATAAAACTGAAGACCAACCTTCCAACCTTCCCCTATCATCCCGTTTGGCCTTGTGCCACATTTTTGTATTGCGCAAAATAAATATTATTTTTCAAATAAATGATATCCCAAAAATTTATTCCCCACACTAAACTGCTCTTTTTGCGGACATATTTAAAAAATGTATTTATATTATAAAAATTTAAAAAATGCCGATATTTAAATATATTATAGATCATATTATATATTATCTCTATCTATAAAAAATCAGGATGTGTGTGTGTGTGTGTGTGTGTGTGTGTGTGTGTGTGTGTGTGTGTGTGTGTGTGTAACAATGCATGGCCGCAATTTTCGACGGATTTGCACCAAAATTTACATGCACATGCTCCAAGTTAACAACTGGAAGGCCAAGACTGACTTTGCATTTCCCAACTCCCATCGATAGTGGAAATAATCGATTTTTTCATGCTTCTACGGCAGTTTTTCATGTAGTTTGCGGCCATTTTCTACTGGCCAGAGTGAGAAAAATATAGTTGGCTGCCACGAATAGGCAGGAAGATTCTATTGGCCAGCGTGGGAGCCAACAGCTGACTGACACGAATGTTAACTAGCATGCTAGCATGCAAAAAAAAATCGATAGCTGCATTCGTCACAAGTGGGAAAAATTTAATTCTGCATGGCACTTTACTCCAATTGGCTCATTCGCTTACTTAAACTCAACGTTGATTCTGATTCCGCAGAACTGGGTTGGGTGTGAAAAATTATTTGTTGTTAACATTCTTTTTTCATTCGGTTTTTCCAGTTACGAGTCCTTTTTTAAAGTTGATCGTTTTGTGTTCATTTTGTTTAGTTATTTTTTGTGACAGATTTAATGTTTAGTAAAGAGCTTAGAAAAATTCGCAGTGTGAGATAGGCAAGAAGTAAGGCATGTAAACATCAGCTCGGCAAAGGGCACTCTTTTAAAAGGCAAGAAATAAAAATATTTTAAGTCAAGTGATAGCGATTGCTGTATGAGTCTTACGATTTTTGAATCAAGCCCGGGCAACGCCGGGCCATGCTGCTAGTATTTATATATAAATAGATATTTAAAAAATGTATTTATATTATGGATGGATGCGATTTAACTCGGGTTATAAAAAAAATCAAAAGTTGATTTTCGATTACTCATAATACAAAGAGCTCCATGTATTTCCTTCGTCGATGTTAGATTCCTATCAGAAACTATTAATTACATCTTTTAGATGCAAACTAATAATCACGTTTCTGTACGATGATTTCTAAGTGAGGCAGGACCGCGCCAATTGAAAAGTTTGCGCGCAAATAAATAAATACCTGAAGTGATAACGATAAAGCAAACTCGCCTGTCGGACTATTGCCATTGTAGATGAGTTCGGCAATTCAAGACGAATAATGTTTATTTTATTTTTATTTTTTTTTTATCTTACACTAAGTTGAATGATAAAGAGAAAGCAAGAAGAAAATACAGGTGGGGGTGGGGAGGAGAAGCTGTTGCTCTAACGTGTTGTCTTGAGAAAGTTCCACGTGATGTAATCTTTTCCATCTGTGGCTGTTTAAAAATCAATGTTTTCTATCGATTCATTTTCCACCATTGAGGTAGCCAGGCGAAATAAACTGGATAGGAGACGCCAAGTGGTAACTTAGATTTGAACGGCCTTTGTTAACCAGCCTCATCACTAAATTACATTTGAACATTGACGCATTATTGACATTAGCTTGGTATGGTACAAGGACACATCTGAAGAGCACCAATTGAGGTTCAAATGCACTCTACTAAAACGGTTAAACATTTGAGTTTATAAACATAAAAAATGTCTTAAAATACAAGTTATATACAAGAAACTAAACAAAATGGTATTAGTAATGAAAAAATTCAATCCTTAATGGTGGCAGAAAAATCAGTTAACTGGACGAAATTAATTGGTAATTAAAAACAATCATTCGACCAATCATTTATTTGAAAAAGTATAAATATTAAAGTATTTGCAAATTAGTTCCATTTTAGCAGAAAGTATATGAACACAAATCTTACTTAAATTTATTTGAATATCAGGAGGATGTTCGGAAAAAATTACGTTTTACCGGAAAAGGATCGTTAAACAGGCTTACGGCCATATAGAGTTGAAACATTACTTCCCGTACGATCATCGAAGTTAAGCATCCTCAGACCTGGTCAGAACCTAGATTGGAGACCGCTTGGGAATACCAGCTGAATGTGAGGCTGGGGTAATGGATAATGGCTCGGAATCGTTAATCGGAGAGACGAGTTCCAATTTCATTTGGGTTGTTTATATTCACTTATATTCACAAATACCCTTGGGAAAAGTAGCAATCCACCTCCACTCTCCCTATCTATGGGTTAATTAGCAAGACTTGCATCACTAAACCATTATTATTTTCAAAAAAATCTTACAATCTAAACATATTTTCTAGCTTTAAATAACCTGCAATAAATAATACGAAGAAAACGAATGAATCAGTTTAAAAATAGCTAAAGAAGGTACAGCTCTCGTTGGGACATTTCGAAATCTATATCTGCCAGCTTAATTTTCGTACCCAAAATATAGACGTAGTTAATTATGAAATTTTTAATACAATATTATTCTTTAACACTATAAGCTTTTTTAGTGGGTACGCGAGCTTGAATTGACAACCTTGTTTGTTATTTCTTAAACGGTGAAATTAATATCAACCGGCCTAGATTGAAAAGTCCTACTAATAAAAAATACGCCCTAAAAATGATATACAGGCAAACGTAAGTTAGAATTATTTAAGTATTATTTATCAAAAATGTAATTAACTTCATTTTTTAACTGCAGGCCAACAGGAAACTAAATTTTCGATTCTACGAGATTTCTCCTCGTAAATTTCGGTTCTACGAGGTTTCTCCTCGTAAATTTTCGATTCTACGAGGTTTCTCCTCGTAAATTTCGGTTCTACGCGGTTTCTCCTCGTAAATTTCGGTTCTACGAGGTTTCTCCTCGTAAATTTCGATTCTACGAGGTTTCTCCTCGTAAATTTCGATTCTACGAGGTTTCTCCTCGTAAATTTCGGTTCTGCGAGGTTTCTCCTCGTAAATTTCGGTTCTGCGAGGTTTCTCCTCGTAAATTTCGATTCTACGAGGTTTCTCCTCGTAAATTTCGATTCTACGAGGTTTCTCATCGTAAATTTCGTTTGAAAATTCTCTGTTTTCGACATTCAACTACCTATGAAATGTTCTAATTGAAACAAATGAGAACCTGTCGCTACTAAATCTAAGTATGGAATAGTGATTTTCCAAGCATGGCTTAGATCAAGGCCGAAAGAAGGAGGCACACAGTGAGAATCGAACTCACTACTCAGTCGTAATTGCTCTAGCGAGACAAGCTTGCTAACCATTACACCACGTCGAGGTGCCCAAATAGTGATTTTCCAAGCGAAGCTTAGATGTTACAAGGCCGAAAGTATAGGGTACGCAGTGAGGATCAAACTCACTACTCAGCCGTAAATGTTCTAGCGAGACATGCTTGCTAACCATTACACCACGTCGAGGTGCCCATCTAAGTATGGAATATACTGCTATTGTCAGACTGGAGAAGAGCAACGTTTCATCTGTGGCAAAGAGGTTGACGGGTGAAAATTAATTCATCACCCACAAGTTAACCGCTTTGGATCCATTTCCAGGTGGACTCGTCGTTCTATCCTTCACCTTTACAAGGAGGCAGATCAGGCTTAAAATGGATTACTGCTCTCAAATTTGGGCGGGAACCAAATTTACAGTCTCGATAGAATCCAAAAACCTCTCCACGTTCTTGTAAGCAACAAATTATTTGCCACCCTCCAACCCCTCTCTCACAGACGGGGTGTGGTAAGCCTCTCACTACTCGATCGCTACATCCATGGAACGTGCTCGAACGAACTACACTCCTTGGTACCGCCAGTTCAAACTTTCACGGCTAGGACCCGCCATGTCACTCATATTGTAGCAAACCACCGTCATCCCCTTCGTATTCCACTAGTGAGATGCAATTTCCACTCGAACAGCTTCTTCTCTTTGGAACCGACTCACAAGAGGGTGTTTTCCAGATCACTACAATCTTAATTTGTTCAAGTATAGGGTTAATCGTTGTCTTCCCCACATATCCACATAAATTGAAAAAATAATACTCTGTAACCCTCTACCTCGAGTGGCTCAAGAGAATGCATTAAGGATCATTACAATCTTAACTTGTTCAAGTCTAGGGTTAACCGTTATCGTCCTCACCTATCCGCATAAACTGTGCAACTTAGTCTGTAATCCTCTACCTCGAGTGGCCCACGGGCCTTGTACCCTTCTACAGGGTTAACCTCACTGTAAAAAGAAAAAGAATAAAAAGGAAAGTTAAAATTGGTCAGCTCCGGTTCAAGTTATAGCAGCAAGAAATGCGTTCAAAGATATAGCTTACTGTCTCATCTTCGTGTAAACTTTTCAGTTGGTTAATATTCAGCTCAATAATTGCCGCATTTAAAATACAGAGAAGAAGAAAAAAGTCTAATTTACAGGGACAAATTAATGAACTTTAGAGAAGTTGTGGAAAAGACGATTTAATTATATAATCAATGTTTCATATGTCGTCGCCCAGGATAATTTAAATATTATCCTTGACAATTCTCGTTAATTTTAGTTTAAAAGAGAAACTATAGCGGCCAAAGCTACGGACGATTCAATTGGTTGGATCAATTATTTGAAAATAGACGCTGACGTTTAAGTAAAAAGAAATTCCATTGAATTAAGACGATGACGAAGAAAAGAAATCCGCGTACATTTGAAATTACTTGACATCTGTCGGCGAATAAATTGGAGAAAACAAAAATTTTAACACTTCAACAAATGTAACAAACTTATTTACATTTTAAAAAGTTAATATCGTCCTGGGTATGACGATAAACTACATCCAGCAGCAAGGCCTCTGATCAAGAAATTGGAGGTTTTGAGGAGTGTGGAACCACCTCTTAATTGTTGTTCTTCCCATGTCCGCCCTGACCTGGGGTAGTAGCACCTGTTAGGGTCTCAGCTATGGGCAAATAGTATGATAATAGTAAAATATACTTCCATGGTACTTTGACTCCAACTGGAGCCAAACACCATGAAAATATAAAATAGATTTTTATTGTAAAAATACTACCAATACATTTCTGGAAAAAAATATTACCAGCAATAAATTTGATTCTCAACAAAAATAATCTTTACAAAATTACGCCAATGAAACCTGATCTACAAACTGATTTCTTACAAAAGAATACTTGTTTTATTCATACGATCCTATCCTAAAAATATTGTCGACATTAAACATTAAATAACCCGTTCATTTTGATATGCCGTAAAACAAAATATATTAAACCTAAAAAAATAAGCAGAGTGTTATCCTTAGTCGTTCCAGTCGTTTTTAGTCGTATGCGTATTGGTTGAAAATGTTTCTCTACTTTTGTATATGTTAAATTTTGAGATGCCATATTGTTTACACTAAAAGCATATCAGTAGTAGTTGCAGTAGCCATAATACAGCAACAGTTTAAATTCGGCTCGTGATAATACAAGTTGTGTAGTTACTTTAAATAATATTGATAATAAAAATGAATGAGAATAAATATTTATAGGAAGTATATAGCTAGCACTCTATTAAGTTTAGCAATGTCAAAAGTGAGTAATAGGTAAGTTGCAAAACATACAAATGTTATAGTAGTTGGAGATTAGTCTCCAGTTGTGCTGGTCAAACTGTCAGCCTGCAGGCAGAGAGGTTCGCCAGACGAGGCTGTGACGAAGGGCAGAGTCTCGTCTCAGGAAACAGCGACCCGGCCCCGTTTTATACGAGGTTTACATAATTTGCATTTTGACCGAGCCTACGGATACCCCACATTAAATTCGGCCTTGTGCCACATCTGACTGTGTGAGGCGGTTGATAGATATCCTCCGGTAGCTGCTATTGATCTTTTCAGTATTGAAGGGAGTTTCCTTCCTAACCTTTTATTTGAAGTAGTGTGGAATGTCAACATCTTGATAATGTCCTTATTTTCTTTTCAAGTTACATGTGACATTCATTTTAGCTGTTGATGTTGTTGAAATTCCTGTTGCTTGGTATGATTATGTAGCGCCATTCTATAAGTTTCGAAGAAGTGTGATCTTCGCTGAGACTCACAGTCTTCTGTCTGTCTGTCTGTCTCTGTCTCTGTCTCTGTCTGTCTGTCTGTCTGTCTGTCTGTCTGTCTGTCTCTCTCTCTCTCTCTCTCTCTCTCTCTCTCTCTCTCTCTCTCTCTCCTAAAGCCATTTTAACCATTGATCTGATAAAGTGGTTGTATACAGCTGACAGTTTAAATATTTCTGAACGGATTTGGAACCGTGCATGCCATCTATCTGAAAGACTCGATCTGACGAAGCTATTTAAGAATGTCACTCGTGTTTTTCAGACGTAAAGTAAAACTACCTCTGGTGCAACCTATTTTATGTGCAATCTCGTTATCTCTTATGCTAAATTATCAACCGAGTGATATAATTGCAAAACATCAAAATAAGACATGAAATATCGCCAGTCCTTTGACGATCCAAGCGTTAAATAGTTTGTATAAGTATCTGTGTTTCTTGAAATAGTTTTCCCTTCACATCTTGTGAAATCTTGATAGGCCATCTTGATTTTTACATAGTATGCGTTTCAGTAGTAGTAGTAGTAGTCATAAGACAGCAAAAGTTAAAATTCATCTCGTGATAATACAAGTTCTGTAGTTATTTTAAATTATGTTGGTAATAAAAATGTAAGAAAATAAGATATTAACAAGAACGATATAAATACCAGTCAGAGTTGAACAATGTCGAAAGTAAATAATCGGTAAGTTATAAACGGTAGGAAAATTTTACCAAAGACTGGATAACTAAGATTCTTCTTTTTCTTTTATATATTCAGAATTTAAGTGATCATGGCTCTCCACGAGTTCCTTTTCTTTTGTAGCTTTTACTAAGCTTCGTAAGCGTTTTGTAAATTTTGTCTTTTTAGCTATCTCTCCTTTTGTCTCTATACTGCCAAACATTTACACCGGCTTGTTATATAGGTTACTCGCTGTCTTTCTTGCCTTCATTATATCATGTGAGAATCAAATTCCCCAAACTTTGCTTTCTCTTTACATGCCCAAGGAATTTCAATTGTCTTTTTCTGAATTTAATTATAAGTGTCCTTTTTTATTTCTATTTTCCTTAAAACTTCGTCGTTACTGATATGTTCAGTCCATGGTATTCTCAGTATCCTTCCGTAGAACCAGATTTCTGTTAGCTCATGTTTCTTTTCCATCGGTGAGGAGATTATCCAGCGTTCCCTGCCATATAGGTGGGAAATTACGTTGCAGTTCAGTGTTCTTTGTTTCTAACGGAAGTGTTTTTTTTTGTTTCTTAATATTTTGCTTATCAAAATTTATACTAAATAACCGCGGTTTAAAACGAAGCCCAAAATTAAGAATTTATTTTTCGAAATTAGAATTGGTTAAAAATATATATTGTAAATTTTTCGTTTAATAATTGAAGAGGGAAAAGTATTAAGATTTCCAGTCATCTGATTCTTCCATTTTTTCTTTTTTTGATCGTCTGCAAGTGACATGAAATGTAGCATTCTTTTTCGAGAGATTTCATTGGTTAAAATAAAAATGTGCAATTAAAAATACTTCATCTTTGATGCCTCTTTTTTTGCACAGGATTGACATAAACATGTCCGTAGGAAAATACATAAGCTTGGGTTGTAGTCTTCCTGAGCAACATCTTCGACGTAAGAAGTTATACACTGCAGAGGTGTTTCTATGTGATCAGCAAGAACAATATCATTGGTGAAAAGTAGTTCACAGGTGAGTTGCTTCATTTTCTTGGTGTGGGCCTTTATACCCTTCAGAGTGAACAGGGTGCCATCGATACAGCAACGACTGTAGATACCTTCTTTATCAAGATCTTCTATAGCCCTATGAGGAAACACGCCGAAGAATATGGTGAAAAGTATCGATGCAAGAACGTTACTTGTTTTACACCATTTCCTAAAAAGAAATACTCTGAGAAGTTGTTTCTACCGTTCAATCGGATGGGACCGACCGAAAGGAAAAAAAATCACCGACATGTATTCAGCAACATAGGCACGCCCATCTTAGAACTAGGATAGGTAGACATTCGTTAAGGGCTCTAATGAATACCGGAGCAGAAGTATCAGTTATGCATTGGACGGTGTACATGTTACTGCAACCTAACCCCGAAAAGACTGCAGACGGCGAATGGAACGCCTCTACAGATAGATGGACAGGCAAGATTATCGGTTAGAATAAACAACCACCTCACACCACAGTACACCTTGCGTAGTGCAGAACTTAAACAGGAATATAATGCTGGGACATGGACTAGATACAACAAAATGATGTAAGGATAGATTTCGATTTTGAAACCCTACGAACAAGAAATAAATAAGCAGATTTAGTAGAAAGACAGACAAAATTCGTCCATCCAGTAAAGTTAAAGCTTTAGTCCATGCACACGTGTATGCAAATATCGGACGGCGGACTACGGAATAAATCAATAAATTCCTATGAAGTTGAGCAGTTAGGGTCAGAGTTTCTTAGTATTGCATATGGCGTTTCTTTAGCAAGTGCATTAGTAACAGCAATGTGACAATCAGTATACAGTTACTAATTGTAAATAATACAAACCAAAAAGTTACTTTGAGACGAGCGTCCTGTACAGGACGATAAACTAAATCCGACAGCAAGGCATCTGATCGGGAGGATTTGAGGAGCGTGGAACCACCTCTTAATTGCTGTTTTTACCAGATCCTCCCTTACCCGAGGTGGTAACACGTGTTTGGGCCCCAGCTATGGACAAATAGTGAACCCCAAACAAAAAACTAAATTATTATGAACATACAGAACTCTGGATAATCTCCTCACAGATGGAAAAGAAACATGAGCTAACAGAAATCTGGTTCTACGGAAGGATACTGAGAATACCATGAACTGAACATATCAGTAACGACGAAGTTTTAAGGAAAATAGAAATAAAAAGGACACTTTTTAAATTCAGAAAAAGATAATTGAAATTCCTTGGGCATATAAAGAGAAAGCAAAGTTTGGGGAATTTGATCCTCACGAGATATATTGAAGGCAAGAAGGACAGAGGAAATCAGCGAGTAACCTATATAACAAGCCGGTGTAAATGTTTGGCAGTATAGAGACAAAAGGAGAGATAGCTAAAAAGACAAAATTTACAAAACGCTTACGAAGCTTAGTAAAAGCTACAAACGAAAAGGAACTCGTGGAGAGCCATGATCACTTAAATTCTAAATATATAGAAGAAAAAGAAGAATTTTAGTTATCCAGTCTTTGGTAAAAATTTTCCTACCGTTTATAACTTATCGATTATTCACTTTCGACATTGTTCAACTCTGACTGGTATCTATATAGTTCTTACTAATATTTTATTCTCTTTCATTTTTATTACCAACATAATTTAAAATAACTACAGAACTTGTATTATAATCGAAATACTATGAAAGTGTAAAAATTCATTTGTATGGTAAAAATACCAGCAATATATTTTCCTAGTCAAAAAAGCTACCAGAAATATATTTGTGTAAAAATAATTTTAAAAACTCGCCTGCAATACATTTATTAAAAATATAAATATATTCAGAAATACATTTTTGTAAAATAAATTACTAATGCTCCCAGGAAAAATAAATTTCGGTATTAAATGACTCATGAGGTGTTGATGTACCTCTAAACAATATTTTTAAACGAAGTGAATGTTGTAAATATAACCGCCTCACCGGAAGCGGAAAGAATATTACTTTCGAAGTGGAGTAAAATTATAACAGGTAAACACACCAAAAGATTGGTTTGGTTTGGTTTGTTTTACGGCACATCAACCTCAATGGGTCATTTAATGCCGACAACTCTTTTTTTTTTCTGGTAATATTTTTGTTCTGTGAAAAATCCATTTCTGTTATTATTTTTTTTTTTCTGAAAAACGTATAGTTGTTAATATTATTTCTTCAGAAACGTATAGCTGGTAATATTTTTTCCTCAAAAACGTATGGCCGGTAATATTTTTTTTTCGAAAACATATAGCTGGTAATATTATTTTTTCAACAACGTATAGCTGGTGATATTAATTTTTTTCAATAACGTATAGCTGGTAATATTATTTTTTTCTCAAAAACCTATAGCTGGCAACATTATTTTTTCAAAAACGTATTATCAGAGGCCTTGCTGTTGGACGCGAATGTAATCTGAGTGTTACCCAGGACGTGGATGTAGTTTATCGTCATACCCAGGACGCGGATGTAATTTATCGTTATACCCAGGACGCGGGCGTAGTTTATCGTCATACCGAGGACGAGATCTTGGTTTAGGGGTTAACTATTTGCCCATAGATGGGACCCTAACAGGTGCTACCACCCCAGGTCAGGGTGGACCTGGGAACACCAGCCATTAAAAGGTGGTGCCACGCTCCTCAAAACCTTCTGATCAGAGGCCTTGCTGTTGGACGTAGTTTATCGTCTTACCTAGGACGCGGATGCAGTTTATCGTCATACCCAGGACGCGGATGCAGTTTATCATCATACCCAGGACGGCACACCAAAAGAATTCAGAATACCGGATTATAATCTTCTAAAGACAAATAGGAATTTATTTATCTGTCTATATTTCTGAGATTAGGTACTGCAACGATTTTACCATTTAAATTGTTCTAAAACAATCTACCATGGATGAAATAAAGGGTTCGGTCGAAATTCCAACGTATATCACCTGAAGAAGGCCGGAGCGTACAACGGTCGAAATGTCAAGAATGTGACATCCGAACAATGTAAATAGTGTAAATATGAATTTATTTGTCGAAAACAACAAATATGGTGAAGATAAGGGTCAACACCGACGGGTACAGATGCCTATCAAAAAGCATTTATATCTCACAAACCTCACACAAAAAAATTAGTAAGTGAGGTTTGTAGATGAAATTTTACTTGTCGGGGTTATAGAGAAACCTAGAAGCCCGTGGAGTTTTCCTGTAGGATGACATAGATTTAGCATAGATTTTAAGGAACTAAAATTACTAAGAGTAATACCGAGGTCGGATTTAGATGAAGAGGGGTCCTTGGGCTTAGGGCCTGTGCTATTTCAATTGTGAGGCCCCTCTAAATCCTCCCATTCTCACGAGTAGATGAAAATGCAATAGTGTTAAATTTAACAATTTGAATAAAACTAAGGATGATGACGCGTGTTTAAAATTACTGAAGAGTTGTTTAGAGTCTACAATTCGTTATGGCAGCCTGTCTAAGAAAGTTCTATGACTGTCAAAAATATTATACACCATAACTGAAGGCTTCCTAGATTTTGAGCTCCTAAGCCTGCTAAGCTTATAGGTAAACCCGGCACTGAGTAAGGCATACAGGTTCCTCGTTAATGATATTTTAGCTTCCTTAGTCTCTACTAGGTACTGACAGGTAAAACTTCACGAGGAACATAAGGAAAAACTGCGTTCACGTGTCATCAAGAATTATTCCATTTTTACGTGATTCTGTTTAGATTGTTCAGCAATTCATCAATTTTACAAGGATAGCAAATGTAAATTCTGTCATGTTTCGAGGACATTTTAATGTTTTGTGTTTCAATTGAACAGCATTTTTAACACATTCCGGGTCTTTTCAACGGCTTAAGTAAAGATTATCTCAAGCTAAAACCGACCAAGCAGAGCTACAGGATCCAAATCTGTAATATGACGACAATATGTCACTAAATGGTCAACTTTCAAAATTTTCTTGGGGGCCCTGAAAGTTCAAACCACTGGCTTAATGGAGTACGCTAATCTCAACAAAATCTATTCATAGCTAAAATTTTGGCATAAAGATTCTCGAATTCATTGTTGGTGCTTTGTATAATATTATAGTTTAGTTCGGGATGAGGCCAATTCAAGAGTTAAACGTCCATTAGCACAACGTTAGTCGAGCAAAGTTTTATCTGCTGCAAAACTATGCAAAACAAAATGGTCAATAAATAGGCACATGATGATGTAACCTCTGCTGATTTTCATAACTATAGCGTCAGAACAATAAGAAGTTAGATGAAAAACAGTTTTAAAAATAGACATCTTTACCAGATGAGCCACAAGAACGACACCTACTGGCGACAGCAGGAATAATGGCTGCAATAAGAACGCAATAAAGACGCCATTGCTACAAACAGTCACTTCTGCAATTATTTGCTTTTTTGCCGAACAAATGCCGGATGTCAGTTATTATTTGCATTCCGTGTTTCAGGTTTTTTGCTATATTTTTCTCTCTTTTTATTACCTGCCTTTCCCCATTCTCTCTCTCTCTCTCTCTCTCTCTCTCTCTCTCTCTCTCTCTCCACACACACACTCGCTCTCTCTCAGTCGCTCTCTATCTATCTATCTCTCTCTCTCTCACTCGCTCTCAATGTCTCTCTCATAAACTCGTTCTCTCTCACTTACTCTCTCTTTCTTTCATGTTATCTATTTCAATCTTTTAACATCGATCTCTCTCGTTGTCGCTTGAGCACTTTCTTTTATAATTTTATCTCACTCTTAGACGCCACGTCATTATTTATTACACGTATCATTCCTTTTTATTCATATCTTTATTTTATTTGTCTTTATTTTTCTCCACTATCGCTCTCTCTCTCTCTCTCTCTCTCTCTCTCTCTCTCTCTCTCTCTCTTTATCTATCTATCTATCTATCTATCTATGTTTTCCTTCCTGTCTATTACACTGGGTTTTGACGCCCATTTCACGTTGAACATCGTCTTCTATTTTTGTCTACATTTCTCTCCTTGCATTACTCTCATTCTCTTCCTCTTCCTTCTTCACTGTTTTTCTTTCTCCACCTTCTCTCTTTCTCTCTCTTTTTCTCTACCTTCTGCTCCCTTAATTCTCTTTTATTTGATAATTGTTAGTGATATTTTCTAGGCATAGCTTAGAAGTGTATAAGGTCAAATAGAGATACATAAGGTCATCTAGGGAGAAATTCGAATAGAGATTGGGTTGCGCCTATATTTGAAATGCTTTCTTTGAAAATCATCATTCGAACCGTGACTTCTTTCTATTATTCCTATTTTTGCAAGAAAAATTAAAATGTTTGGACATGAAGAACTTCTTATCCGAAAACCGTCTATAGTGGAAGCGGTTATGTGCATCACATTGAAAAAGGATGAAACAAAAACTTGTAAATTTTAAATTGAAATAAAAAAGTGCATGTAATGGAACATATATGAAAGAAAAATTACTGATTGCGGATCTAATTTCTTGAAGCTAAGTAGATAAATACATTGATCAGCTTGTTGGGTGAAGTAGTTGAGAATTTTCAATTTTCAATCATCGATTGAAGCTAGACAAGGGAGAGAGAGAGAGAAAGAGAAGAAACATTATTTTTGGACGTTGACTTTCAGAAAAAAATTCCTTCTCAAATAATTCCATTATCTGAGCATACGCTAGACGAAATTGAACATAAACCTATTTCTCTCTCTCTCTCTCGCTCTCAGAGCTATCCTAGCTCTCTCTCTCTCTCTCTCTATCTCTCTCTCTCTCTCTCTCTCTCTATATATATATATATATATATATATATATATATATATATATATATATAGAACATTCAGAGGCGACAGGCTGTCTCATACTAGATGCAATCGCATATATATATATATATATATATATATATATATATATATATTTGTGTGTGTGTGTGTGTGTGTGTGTGTGTGTGTGTGTGTGTTTTCGGCAACATGTTTTCATTCAGACAGGTTTTGTTAAATAATTTAGACATGTTCTGTCTACTTATTTTCGATAAGATCCTTTCATATACGCGATTAAGCATTTTGTGCGGTTGTTAAAAGACGAGAGGAAAACACCGTGTTGGCTCATATTTTATTTATTCCGAGTACTTTCGACATAGCAGAATGTCATCATCGGGGTATTGTTAAATATAGAGTAAGTATTTAGTGTTCATGGTTGTGAAGGACAAAACTTGTTGCGGTCATCCGAAGATTACCATTTTTTATGTGGAGTCACGAACGCTTTGTCATGGTTGGTTGACAGACACCGTCTTTAAGGGGAGGTAACTAGGTATACTGTAGAAAATTTCCGGACTTCAGTAGTTGCTAGATAAAGGAAAAACTATTAATGACAAGCGCTAACATTTAAAGATTATTTATCGTACACATTTTAAAAATGTTTGTGGAGTATTCGTAATTAATTTTATTTAGGTTTGGTTTCATTTTTTTTTATATAAATAGCTTTGAGAATTTTTAATTTGTGTTTATTCTTTTCGTGGAAATGTATGAAGGTGTTAGCCTACTGAATATATTGTCTATATCTGATGAACTGCGTATTGCAATTCGAACTCCATGTTGCCTTTTCTTCTTCTGACTAATCTGAAATAAATTGTATCCCAAATGCGCAATGGAGGCATAGCATAATCGACGCACCTCTTGCATACAGACAACATCAATGTTTGCTTCCTTGTATTCTTCAACATCGACGTGTACATTTATTTGATCCTGACTAGATACTGATTTTTTTTTCTATTTTCTAATTGGAGAATTTTTCAAATTTCGATCTTATAGTCAATTTTGTAGTTGTTGATAGGTTAGGTGGCTGACTAGACCTTTCCTTACCAGCAGCAGATTTTTCGACCTCTACCTGAAGTATCACCGAGAATCACGTTCCTTCGCAACCCACGTGACAGACGATGCGGCATTTAGTTAGATTTTTAGGCATTCTCATTAGGTTAAAAATCTTGGTTTTATATTATTTTAACTTCTAGATAGATGTCCATCAATATTGAGCCCGAGCTACCCATTTGATTTTATATCAGTTTGTCTTTGTAAGCTACACACGTAAAAAGATGATCTAATGGAATAACCAGTCATCCCCATGAATGATTGCACTATAGGTAGGAAGTACCTATAAAGTCTACTACCTATGAGAGACTGGAGAAAGAGTGAGAGCAAGAAGACGAAAGCACGACCTTCCAATTAGTGGTACTCACTACTAGATTAACCTGTGTGTATAACTGTACTGTATTTTATATTGTACTTGTTGTGTACAATAAACCTTTCTTCTAGTATCCACCTGATGTTTATTCCCTTAACACGGAATATAACAAAAGAAATTTTACGTCTCCTAGTATCATTTTTATGTACCCCATATTATTATTCCTCTTTTTCACTTCCGGAATAAAAAATCCTTTTTCACTTCCGGAATAAAAAATCCTTTATCATTTCCGTAATAAAAATCCAACATATCCACCGCGTGTCCCTAGTTTATTAAATGCGACAGAATATATCATCCTCCCTCAATACTTCACAGTCTTCTTCTAGATGAAGTGCCTTCACCACGACTGAGGGTGTTCATCTCATCCACACATGAAGAAATATGTAACAGGTTAAATATTAAACATGGTGACCGTTCGTTGATGAAATTAATGTACATGAAGGTGTATCAGTGATGACATTTTATCACAGCTAAATATAGGAAGCCTTTTCCCTTATTTTACCGCCAAAATGTGTGATACTAAAATTAGTATTCCATTAGTCACTAGACAGCTAGTAGGACTTTTGATTCCCAACACCACAGATGTGAGAATTTGACTCAGTCAATTATGTGCTATGCATGATACACGCTTTCGATACATGACTGACGAGGAATACTTTTCCCGCAGTAGGTTGCCATTTCTTTCTGCACTAGACCAGTTGCCATCAAAGGCTATAGAACCCTGTCTGTCCTGCTATTTACCCATAGTTGGGGTGGGGGAGAAGAAGAGTATTTATACCTTTCCCAAGGGTCAGTCAGTTATGCGCCATGCGTGATACACACTTAGGCGATCATGTATCTTTCTGCGTTAGACCAGTTGCCATCAAAGGCTATAGAACCCGGTCTGTCCTGCTATTTACCCATGGAGGGTAGAAGAGGATTCTTACGTGCTAATACCCTTGGGAAAGGGTATTAGCGCGTAAGAATCCTCTAATACGGTGTCAAAAGACCATTCATCTGCCTCTGCAAAATTTTTCTTTTTTACATTCCACCAACCTTGGGTATAGTTGCGTCTGTTTTATGAGTGAAACGAAGGGCAGGAGACGCCAAACTGCGAAGGATTGGACATACTTTTTTTGGTACAATCTGTAGTCCGTGCCAGAAAGTTTTTCTTGTCGGAGTTCATCCTTGAAATCTATAAATCAACCATCCGTCCTTGCATGGAATATTACTGTCATATATGGTCTGGTGCCTCCGCTGTGCGTCTCGAGGTCCTCGACAAAATCCAGAGACGAATATGCAATATGATAGGTCCTGATCTGGCATCTAGTCTACAATTGCTTTCCCATAGACGTGCCGTGGCTTCCCTCTGTCTCTTCTACAAGTATCTTCACGGCAACTGTTCCGACGATCTACTTTCGCTGGTTCCCAGACAGCATGAATTTAAGCGAGCTTCCAGTCTTGAGTCTCGGCCCCACACTTTCACTGTCAAAACGGTTAAATCTAAACATCTCTTCTACTCAGACAGCTTCTTCTCCCGCACTTCCCATCTGTGGAACTCCCTTCCCCTTACTTGCTTCCCCGATGACTATAATCTTCAAATGTTTGGATGTGATATCAATCGACACCTGATACCTTGATCTTGTTCCCCGTCCTTCTATGTATACTTCCCACAAACATGCCTCTTTAATCTTGTTCTCAATCCCCTGTAACTCCTTGCGTGCCAGTGTCACTCCCACTTTGCTTGGGGTGGATTGCTTTATAAAAAAAAAAAGTTATCTCTGCAGCACGTCTCTCCTCTCCATGTAGAAGTTGTCCATGAGAAAAACAGGGACCGATTCTCCTTGGCTCCGGTATTATTGCAGCAATTGCCAGGGTGGATTCGACCACAGGCAGATTTTTAGATTCCAGCTCCAGACTTTCTCACCAGTTTTTAATATCATTTTTTTTTATCTGACTGGATACGACTCCAAAGATAGGAATGTTTTTAATTTTCTTTGTTTTGTTTCTCACTATGTACAAGGGATACTGTATATGACGTATTAGCTTTTTCAGTTTACATCATCTACTATGTTGTGCCACAATAACCCTTAATTTGGTACGTACTTAGTAGGAAAGAACTGTTCTTTTCTCACATTTATTAATCTTCACTGTTCTAATTATGGGGTATTAGCACGTAATAATCCTCTAATATGTGCTGATACCCTTTCCCAAGGGTATTAGCAGGTAATGTAAGAGATTCGACTGGGATTTGAACTCGGTTCTACTATTCCTCAATTCGAGCCGCTATCCATTACACCACTGTGCTTCCTGTAAGAATTTGACTATTACACAAAAAAAATATCCCGAGAAAAACCAGTCTCCGATTCTCATTACCGCAGTTTAAACCTCAAAAGAATTCGCGACTGATCCATTCAATTAAGTTAAGCAAAGAGGCTGCATCCCCATCTCCTTTACACTAAAGAGGGGGAATCAGATACCAACGCTGCGGGAGCTGAGCAATTTTTGTCCTTGATTGAGTGTGCGATTGGGTTCCCCACATTAAACCCGACCTTGTGTCACATTCGAGTCGAATCCATTACATTCACTTTACTCCTTCTCTCCCAGCTATGGGTAAATAGCAGAACAGTCTTGGATGGCAACTGGTCTACCGCAGAAAGAAATGGCAACCTACTGCAGGAAAAAATTGCTTTGTCAGTCATGTATCGAAAGATACATGATCGCCTAAGCGTGTATCACGCATTGGCACATAACTGACTGACCATTGGGAAAGATATGAATCCTTTTCTTCTTCCCTCCCCACCAGCTATGGCTAAATAGCAGGAAAGGCCGAGTTCTATAGTCTTCGATGGCAATTGATATACCGCAGAAAGAAATGGCAACCTACTGCGGAAAAAATCTGCCTCGTCAGTCATGTATCGAAAGATACATAATCGCCTAAGCGTGTATCACGCATTGGCACATAACTGGCTGACTATTGGGAAAGGTATGAATCCTTTTCTTCTCCCCCCAGCTATGAGTAAATAGCGGGACAGACAGTGCCTTGGATGGCAACTGGTCAACCGCAGAAAAAAATGGCAACCTACTGCTGGAAAAATCTGCTTGAGTGTGTATCACGCATGGCACATAATTGACTGACCCTTGGGAAAGGTATGAATCCTCTTCTTCTCCTCCTCCCCCACAGCTATGGGTAAATAGTAGGACAGACAGGGTTCTATAGCCTTGGATGGCGACTGGTCCACCGCAGAAAAAATGGCAACCTAATGGAGAAAAAATCTGCCTCGTCAGTCACGTATCGAAAGATACATGACCGCATGGCACATAACTGACTGACTGCGTGATGATGGAGGGATCGAGGTATAAAGTAAGAATTCGTGGGATTCGCGTACATGTAAATCGGGGGGAATTATTAGCGAAGTAGCGTTGTCTTATCTCGAAAACAATGTGGTGATGAAATTATGCTACTCTTCTTACCAGTCATTTATCTTTCTTTTTCTTAAACTCTAAGAAGGGAAAAAAATAAATAATCAGGCTCCACAGCACCATGTGCGCATGCGCCAGAGGAACATTCTATTTAGCGAAATGTATCGTCTTTTGGTACGCTGGCGTCAATAAAAGAGGAATTATCTTTCAGATTTATAGCTAACATCACTCTCTACCACAGGGCATGTGGTAGGGGTCACGGGCGAGGTCAACAGAAAAAAAGAAAAAATATATTTGCTTATTTCGTGCAGATAAACAAACAAAAACAAATACCAAATCTCATTCAAATTTGTATACCTTAGAGAGAATTATAGATCAAAAACTTCTCCCTACAAGATTTGACAATTTACCAAAAATGATCAGTTAGAAGTTAATTTCAGATGTGTGCATATATATATCTATAGAGAATTCAACACATGTTCGCAGTACGAAAACTAACATTTTCTGATGTCAGTTTATTAAAACATGTGACATTAAGGTCACTTACAATCATCCATATATTTGTAAAAAGGTTTGTAAAAAACAGTGTAAAATTCTTTTTTAAAATACAGGGATGTCGCTGATTGTAATAAGCTTTCAAATTTATGATCTGTAGATATATACCTACTTAATAACAGCATTCACTAAACTGCACGGATTCAACAGCTTTATCACATTTTGTATTTAAAATTGAAAAAAAAAGGAAAAACAATTCTTGTAAAAATTAATTTTTCATCGGAAAAATATTTTGGCTTTAGATAATTTTGTCATTAACATATATTATTCATGAAAGCAATTAAATTTCTAATTAAATAATGTGTTAGTTTTCTTGGGTTTTCTATGTTACAATTCAGAGCAGAATTTTGGGTAACTGTTTCGATTTCACAAAAAATCGATGATTTATATTCTTCAAGTCTTTTGCTTTTAACTAAGATAATCAATGAAAGTCATGCTGTCGAATTTCTCGAGTTTTCATAAAATTAAGTAAGCGGGTGTAACTGATGTAACAAGAAATATTTTTACCATTACCTTCTAAAAGAAACATGTCCAAAATAAATTTAATTCATTAGTGAATAAATTTTGAAAGTCTCATTAAAATCCTACAATTATTTGATTTTTGCAAGAATTTCCAAATCATTGTATTTTTCACCTGAAAAAGGCGCTAAAACACTAATGGTAAATATTATGCAAACCGCTGACGTAAAAAAAAATTAACCAACATTTCGAACATGCTAGAAAGGATTAAAAAATTTTTTTTTAAATAATCAAAATACTTTGGTCTTTTCTCTTAATAATAACATAAACGTTTTAGCAATAAAACTTCGTTTTTATTAAGCTGAGGCTATTTTTCATCATGCTATGCTGTTTTTCGGCGATATAGTGGAAATACCTCTCTCAAACTCTCTCACTCTCTATATATACATACATGCATACACACACACACACACACACACACACACACACATATATATATATATATATATATATATATATATATATATATATATATATATATTGGTTGGTTGGTTTGATGTGAGTTTGTGATCCTGAGTTTCACGCTTTTGCGATCGTCAGACAAAAGCGTGAAACCCATGGTCTTAAATTCATCAATCCAATCAAATATGTTAGCTCTATCTCTGATATTGAGCGCTTTCTAATAAGTACCGCGCATATAATATATAAATCATAATATTTATCTAATATATGTATCTAATACATCTAATTACATATATATATATATATATATATATATATATATATATATATATATATATATATATATATATTTATATACACACACTTTTCACACATACACACACGCATATATATATATATAAATTTGGAATTATATCAAATAAAATTAACTCCCTGCCAAAAATAAGTAACAATTGTAAATACTGAAATAAAATAACAAAATTTAGAAACATTTAAAGAAAAAAATAGGAAAATATTCTTCTTCTTCTCTGTGCTGCGTCCCTTCAGGATATAGGCGTTCATGGCTCTTCTCAACTTCCTCTCCCTCGTAGCAGTTTCTCTCTCTTTGCTAAGACGCCCATTCACATATGCTCGTTGCTGCCTATCTCCGTTTCTCTTGCCCTCAATACCCCCCCGTGAGGGTTTATGTTTACCAAGCCCTCCTACCTTATTATGTACTCAAGGAATTTCAAGAGTCTTTTCCTGATTTTAAGTAGAACTGTTCTTTCTGTTGCCATTTTTCTTTAAGACTTCCTTGTTGCTTACTCGCTCCGTCCATTGAATTTTCAGTATCCTCAGTATCCTTCTGTAGCACTAGAATAATTAAACAAATAAATAAACAACCCCACAACACCATGTATACATGCAGATAAGAAACATTTCATTTGGCCAAATATCTCGTTTTTGGTAACATTGTGCCGAAGAAGAATTATCCTTCAGTTTTTATAGCGAAGATCACACTACCCCTGGGCAAGAGGTAGGGAAAAGTAATTTTTTTTTCAAATGGAAAAAGTAAGGATATTTGCTTATTTCGTTAGGGACAGAAAAAAAAGTCAGCGAAAGAACAAATGCAAATAGAACATCAAAGGCGGAACATGACACGCCAAAAACAACGGGAGAAACCACCATATAAATAGTTTTAAGGTATGGGTATATTGATGCGTTAATATCAGGAATAAAGCGTATGTAAATATAAAAGTCAAAACCCAGTGGCGACAGTCTGTTTCATGCTTAAATGTAATCTTTATTACCTACAGATTGCGTTTAAGCATGAAATTGACTGTTTGTTGGCCTCAATATCCACTATTAAATACATGCATACATACATACATACATACATACATGCATATATATATATATATATATATATATATATATATATATATATATATATATATATATATATATGTATGTATTGTTATGGTCCAGGTTAGGACCAAGGAAGAACAACACGAACACAAGAGTAAAAAAAAGAACGAAGGTATATTACACGAAATAATAATACAAGATGTGGAAGGTGTTAGTATGACTGTCAGTCTGGTTTGGAGTGAACTACTATCGGCTCGACTCGATTCGGTGTCTAGCCCCCCCCCCACGAGGGTTGCATATGGTACAAGGCCGAATTTAACGTGGGTTATCCGTGCCCGTAGGCTCGGCCAAAAAATGCCCTTAGAACCCGTATAAACGGGATCGGGTTGGTCAACCTCCCCGAACGAGATTCTGCCCTTCCGCGGAGCCTCGTCCGGGTTCCTTTCTGCTCAGAGGCAGAAAGTTCGACCGTCAAGCAACCAAAGGAAAGCCGAAAATCATTAACAATGTTTTATATATATTATCATTTATATATATATATATATATATATATATATATATATATATATATATATATATATTAATGTTTTTTTAAATATTTTTTCTTAATATAAACTATCTAAAAAGGATTTATTGTTAATCTTATATTTTATTTGTGAGTATATTTTGGTAATTTTGCGTGAGAACATTTTTTGTTATATAATTAATAATTTCGTTTTTATAAAGCTTCTCTTTTTTCAACTTTTTTAAATATTAAATTTTTTAATCTCTAATTCCGACACTGAAGTCCACCATTTGTGTTGAATAAAGCTAACGCATTTGCGTTAGTTAAATTAGTCTATATTAATTTCTCTGTTAATATATATATATATATATATATATATATATGTGTGTGTGTGTGTCGCGCATGTGTTTGCAGGATGCCATTATTTCATTAAATAGTTTGTTTCGATCAGGATATATCCTTATGGCTACTTTTTGCCTTCCCACGAAGTCTGCACATCCCGGCTCCGATGTTACATGCTGTGATTTTTTAAATTTAATGCTGGGACTTTTATTATTAATTCTCTTACGTCCCATATAAAACTGGCAAGTTTTGTAATATTCTTGTACTTTGCCAGTTTAAAAGAGGATCGGTGGTTATAACACCTCTTTTTAAACATGCCCTACGTAGATCCAATATATATATATATATATATATTTCATGTCTCTTTTACTGTGGCTCTATACACCACATCCTCCACCTTACAGTTACCATTTAACGGACATTCGGTTTTATTTCAACAATTACAGCATTCCCCGACTGATGAAAGATTGTCTTCTTCAAGTCCTAGTAGGTTAATTCACTTGAAGTCATTCTTAATCATTGATGTGAGAAAACGTTTAGGTGAATGAACGAGTTGGATGCTATGCATGACATCCACATGAGAGTCTAGATGCAACGAGGCTATTTAAGAACATGTGTTCTTAGATTATTATTTTGGTTGTGTGGCCTCTTGTGGGATTATTCTATGTTCAATTTCCTTATCTACTTTACTAAATCTATTATAAGAGATCAATACACCGAGGTATTTGAAGATTTTTTTTTCATTTATTAATACCAGGTTCTGATTTTTGCGTTTATAATGGGTTCAGAACAGCTGAAAACTGCATTTATTTCAGTTTCTGATCATAGTTTGTGTTTTGGAAATATTTCTCTTGAGTCCTGTTTCTTGGAACTCTAGTAGATGAGAATAAATCACTGGACCCAATAAATATTATCCACATAATTAAATAGTATTTTCAGCCATGCATCTGGCCATTATCAGGATCAAGAAAAAACTGAGAATAACTTTTTCCTTTATTTTTTAATTTTTGAATACATTTTAAACTTGACGTTTGACATTTATAAAAGAGAAAAAGGATACAATTACCAATCACCTTTTGAATCAGTAACAAAAAAGAACCGTTGCAGTTCAAAGACACAATATATACGTGAAATAATCGATATGATAGCTATCGAAAGCAGATGTTGGCAGATCAGAGATAAGGTTTGTTTATAGGCCAATAAAAACACAAGAGGATTAGCTCTCAACTACGCAGTTGGTCGGATAAATGTCATGCACTTCTGTTTAATATCCGGTTCTTAAGAAATATGAGTGACAATTGCTACACAATCTTCCAGTATCCAAGAGGAAAATTTATAGTAATTGCAATATTAATATTTAATCGCAATAAATATCAATTAAAGTATGGCTTTTGCTGCAACTAGACTGACCATTTTATCACAGAGGTTATTTTACGCGTAAATACAAGTTTTAGAAAGCTGTCTTTCACTATGTGCCCAGCTATGGGTAAATAGCAGGACAGACTGGGTTCTATAGCCTTGGATGGCAACTGGTCTAGGAGAAGGAAAACTCTGAATTCAAACCTGCTGTTAGAGGAGGGTGAATGGAGTCTCTCTGAGCCTTGGTTGGCAATCCATTTAGTGTTGGTGTCACGATAAAAACACCCTTGATAGCCCTAGCGAAGCATCAAGAATTCAGCTATTTGACAAGATTATGAACTACACCAATCAAAGTATTAGTGAGTTCAATCTCGGCTGAGGCCGCAAGATGATGATGATGTGCCATGTTAAGGACGTTGCTAATTATGGCTCTCTACAGCTTCCTCGTTATGTTTGTGGTACTTTTTCATCCATTTACTCAAACATGTCACTTGAGAACGTAGATAATTAAGGCTCTCTACATCTTCCTATTTTTGTTGTTCTCAGTAATATTTACTCCTTTATGAATGCATATTATAAAGGAACCCGTTAATACGTCTTTATGATTATAACAGAGCGTGTTTCATGAGGATTTACAAAAAAATCGCAACTATCAATTCACTCCTGAAGATGACCTTGGATGAAATTGAAAGTACCTATAAAAATAAAAGAAATGAAAAAAATTACGACGCTTTCTATAATGAATATGATATCAACACTAAAAAGTTGATCAAAGAATTCGAGAGAATTAATATATATATATATATATATATATATAAGTAATGAAAATCTTGGTAATCTGTATGGATAATCCCAAGGAGAATGAAATCCGGAGAGCTCAATGTTAAGTCTGAGCGAATAACTTAATTTAAAGAAAAACAGACCACTTTGTTTATTGATATAATAATAGATCATTTTGTTTATTGATATAATATTCAGTTTATATTTAATTCCTAGTTTATTTGTGGAGAATTTAAACACTTAAATTACTATCAAACGTTAATTTTTTTTTTAAATATATAAATCTGTGTGTTTTTCCAGATTGGCCGATACATGCCGACATGCATTAATTTCCATCTCCAAATTTATATCCCCGTCTCTTTCTTTGAAAACTCTCAGTCTATCTCTTATTTCTTACATCTTTACTTCTCCCCTTCTTTCATTTTCTTCTTTTTTCTTTTTCTCTTTTCTCTTTATATCGTTTCCGGTGAGTTGTTCCTATCAGGGGGTAAGGATCAGACATTGACCTATTTAAGGTCAATGTCTGATCCTTACCCCCTCCTTACTATTATATAGTTTTCATGTATGGTATATTTATAGGTTATAATGCTCAATATCAGAGATAGATTGTATGGAAATATAAAAGTCGATATTGAAATCAACAATTTACCCATAGCTGAGACCTAGGTAAATGCCCATTCAAATTTTCCAAACATATCAAAATCATTAGTATTTTAACCTGTAAATTTTATTTATAATCTTTCCATAGTAAATGCATACATATTTTATATTTTGATATTTTTTAATAAATGTAAATTTCTGTATCTAATTAAATCGTCCATTTTTTAACAAAAACCAGAACATTCCTTTAAATATAAACATGAAAAAAAATCAAAATAATCAAAACATTTTAATAGAGACAAATATTCAAATCGGCTTATATTATAAAATTTATCTATTTATAACCATCTTTTTATTTTCCTTTTTTTAACACTACTGTAATTACATAGATATCGTAATACTTCACAGAAAAAATAGTTACCAATTTTCCATTTTTAATTTAAAATTTTCTAAAATTTAATCAGTAACTATAAAAAAAAATCAATTTGTAATTACTATGGTTAAACTGAGAAATGTTTTACCACACTAATTGAGTATCATGTATGTACTAATTGAATTTTGGTATATAAAAGTTCTAGCACACTAATTTGAAAACACATTAATCGAATGTACATAAATCTAGGGATTCCTGTATATATTTTTCCATTAATATAGAGAAATTTATTTACTGAAAAAAAAGTTTGAACTAAATAACTATAAACATTTTTTTCTATCCTCTGCCATCCGCAATGATGGAGAAAGCATTACCTCGAACCATCGCCAGTGAGACACGCTGCAAGAGCCATTCCGTTTCGCGAGGCTCGTCCCTTAATCGAGACGCAATCGTGCCAATCCTCCGAAGGAACGCCATCGAACGAGGGCCAAT
The DNA here is from genome assembly GCA_903632075.3 of Acanthosepion pharaonis. Classification (NCBI taxonomy): domain Eukaryota; kingdom Metazoa; phylum Mollusca; class Cephalopoda; order Sepiida; family Sepiidae; genus Acanthosepion; species Acanthosepion pharaonis. The sequence goes on along the minus strand of CAHIKZ030001893.1, from coordinate 230,999 downwards.
AACCCCAGAAGTCTCCACTGCTACAGGAGTAAAAAAAAAGAGAAAGAGAAGAATATTTAACTATTTTTTTTTATCTCTGCGTCCCGGGCGACGGATGCCGACTCAACCGCGGAACTGATCAAATTACCGACCGAAAATGTATCGCATCCAATCCCAAATCAACGACTTCCCCCATTTTAAAAGGGAAAATGGTAATGCCATCCGGCCGCTTTCCATCACCACGGTCGAGGCCTACGGGTTCGATTTGGGAATGAACCCAGCTGCATCCAAACCTCTTTTGATGATGTCGTTAATGGCAGCATCCCGTGGAAAGCGGTCGGCACTACGACGACAGGAGAAAGGATGCAAACCAAACTCATCGATAGAAACTCCACATCTGCATCTGTGACGATCACATAATTTGAGTCCAAGATGGATCCTGACTCCACTCGAATGCACTCATCATCTAGAAAGGTACCGGTAGATGAAGAGGGCACTGCGTTGAAACCAGGCGCCACTACTCGGTTGTGAATCAGATAGTAGACAGGCGAGGCGATGCTGATCCAGAGAGAGCCTCAAATTAGTAAAATTGGCCTCGCATTTTATTTTATCCCAGTTTTTTTTTTTTTTTTTTGATGTCTAGTGGGATAGAAAGTAATTCTTGGGTCCAGACGCTGCAAGCTTGTTCGAAAGAACTATCCAGAAACACTGAGACGATCCACAGAGTATATCATCAATTAATTCGTGACTGGACGAAAGTGAAGAAAGATATGCTGGAAGGGCCAAATCTACCGCTGATCGAACCCCCAGGCCTCCGAAACTCAAAGGGAGGTTTGACTGCCTCCAGCCTGTGTCGTCGAAATTAACGTTACAAATTAGCTCCGCATCTCTTAAATGTGATATCTAAATTCATTTTGAAGAAATCCTGTTCGAGGTAGTAAAAGGGCTCTTTGGAAAAACTGTTTTCAAGAGGAAACTCGGTAGCATCAAAACTGTTTCTCAATCATTCTTGTTAAATGACATGGTTAGTATCCAAACATTCTCGAATGGCCATTGGAAAGACTGGAGAACCAAGAATATGTAATTCCTCCTTAGGTGTTTTTTTATATCCTCAAGGATGAGTCTGATATCCCGGATAGCACTCTCGCACTTAATTATTAAATGGTTCAATATTGGTTAAAAATCATGGAGAATAATTAGAGTTAAACAAATGTCAATCTCCCCTACATCTTTCCGTTTGAGTTATTTCCGTTGTATTGGAAAATAATTTATATAATTGAACAATTGAAAACATGAAGGGATGAAATTAATATTATTTGAAGAACAATTTAAATTAACCGTAAGTTCCGTAACAAAGTTTGTGAAAACGTTTTACCATTTCATAGTAGATTAATTCCAAAACATACAAAATAGACTAAACAGAATAATAATCATAATAATTTAATTTATTTACGCGGGACAAAAAAGATTGAGGTATTAAAAATGGAATTAAACGTAAAGATAGTAAGCCCAAAAAGATAGGTAGACTTAGTGGCGACAACGATTAACCAGAATGTACCCTTTCCTTCTCTTTTGCTCAATGCGTTGACAGAATGATTTACAATGAATAGATTTCTGATAGGAAAAATGGTTGAAACAATTTAAGGGCGGATAAATTCTTTTTATTTTTTTAGAGAGGTCAATTGTCTAAAATATTAAATGGGAAAAAGTTCGTATTTGAAAATTGACCACGTGATTAATAAAAAAAAAAAATGAAACGAATAGTGAAACGAAAATTAGTTTTAAATAGGCCTTAGACTGTTTAACGTGTCTGGTTTTGAAAAAAGTGATTGGATACCGAACTGACGTGTTTGCGAAAAACACAAGAGTTTTGTCCAGCCCTCAGGGCTTCCTACACGTTTTCTTCAAATACGAGAAGGAGAATTTATCTAGGAATGGAATAGATGGACCCTTTTCTTATGAACGCAAAAGTTTTTGGTTGAATATGCAAAAAAAAAAAAAAAATTTTTTTTAAATATAAACATCGAACGGATGACCGAACAAAAAGCGTACCACGCGAGAGAAATTTTGAATTTTGAAAATTTTAATTAATCGTAACGGATAGCCGCTACATGGGGATGAAATTTTCAGACAGATTACAGCTTTAAAAAGAAAAAGGAAAGATCTCAAAATTATGATACTTATGGAAAAATTGAAATATATGAACAAAATATTTCAAAATAGAAAATGCCACATTGAGATGAAGGAAAAAAGCTTTTTGAATTTATTTGATGAATTATTCGTATTAGACAATTCCAAAATGTAATAAATTATAACCATATAATATTAGTGTTTGAGCCTTTTTTATTATATTCTTACTTATTTCCCGGACATTGATTTCTAATACATTCTATCCTTTTGGAATTCATATATATATTTTATATTATTAGATCCACTTGGATTATTACATATATATATTTATTTACGAATATTTTATATATATATATATATATATATATATATATATATATATATATATATATATATATATATGACCATAATATTATCACTATATATATGTATTTATATGGATATGTACTAAATACTTAAAGACTATCAATACGAGAACTTTCTGACAAGAACTTTTTAACACTTTTGAAAATATTTTATCTTTTATTTTAAAAGATAAAAATTTTTATTTTTTTAAATTTTTTTTGTATTTATCTTTGCATGCATTTTTGGAAGGTCATAAATTTCTGCATGTTTGATTAAAGATGCTATCCGAAGGTAACCACCTGTGAACATGCATTTATTACACACTTTCAGCTGTGGCCTTGGTCAATTTGAATCAACTTTGACGAATTAAGAGAGTTCTTTCGAAGATCGCCGGTAGCCAAAAACGAAATCCTATATAAGACGAAATATCTATTCAATTTTGTTTGTGTGTGTGTTTATATTTGTTTTAAGACACATAGACAAAATTTTACAACAGCTTTTGATCCTCTCTTCATTAAAATATTTGTGAATTTTTTCTATTTAAGGTTCAAGCAAATTTTTCATATTGATTTTAAAAAAATGACTTATCATTAAGCAATGGCTGAATTTTTTTGCATCTTTGATATATGATTATTCTCTAACCTTTTATCTTTTATTGTAAATTTTCAATTTGGACTGGAATATTTCAGTATATCAAACAAAAGGTTGAAAAGTAAATAAACCAAATAGCTTCAATTTTTTATGAATAATATTTCCAATCTCCGACAAATTGATAAGAAATTTGATGGGAACGAAAATTGACGCCGTAATTTTTAATTTATCAAAACTGTAAACAAAACAAAATCAAAACGACAAACAACACAAAAACTCTTCTATAACAACAAACGAAGAAGAAGAGTATTTCTACATTTAATCAATTATGCGATTATTCCCTAGTAAAAGTTGTAATAATACAATAGCATTCTTTCCTTTAAAGGTTTGAATTAGCTATTATTACTTTAATAATATTATATTCGACTCACAGAAAATATTTTAAATTCATAAAATAAAAATGTAAGTTTCAATGGAAAGAAAAAATGTTCTTCAACAAACTGAGATTGATTGATGAAATTCGATAGATAATAGGAATTCGATAAATATGATTGATATAAAATGTAATCTTCACATGAATATCGATAGATAGATAAATAGATAGATAGATAGATAGATAGATGATCACCGAAGAGAGATGGATATGAGTGAAAGAATTCTATGAAAGTGAAAAAAATTTTAAAACTTTTAAAAATATCCAAATTTGGCTAATATTTCTCGCTGTCCTATTGACAAGTTGTTTAAAATTGTAAAGAAACACTGAATGAATAGATTCTGCGATAGATAGATAGAACGATAGAAGAGTTCAGATAGATGATAGATAGTATTCAAAGTTGTTTAAAATGGTTGAAACAACACAGATAGATAGATGCCCCATAGATAGATAACGAAATAGATAGTCGTTACATCTTTTAGATAGGTTTTATTTTTATGTCTTGATTGAAAATTTACGGAGGCGTAAATGGGTAACCAATTAAGATAGAATGTTTTGTTTTTACTTTTTCTATTAATTCTTTCTCCACCTCAACAAATGTAAATTCAAGGCAAAAAACAGGAGGAAAAACATTTATTTATAAATTCAAAATTAAATAACTTTTGTTATTTTGTTGCTGTTGCTAAAGAACAAAAAAACGAATGAAATTAGGTTGAAATGGGCAATTACTTTGCTGCCTGCTTTAGTATTTTTCTCGTTACATTTAACACTGATCTGTTTCGGGTCTGTTTGAATTTGAGTATGTTGAATAATTGGTTTATTTTTTCCAAAAAAATATTTATATATCAGAAAGTTTTAATTATGTGTTACTGATTAAAATAAACTTTCCATTTTACATTTAACTTTGGACATGAGACAAATAATTTCATCGACAAAATATAAAACAAACAATATTCCTTTTGGAAAAACACGAATAAAAATTTATATAACAAATATATGCCATGAGAAAAACCTTTAGGATGTCTAAAGAGTTTGTTTAGAGTTCCTGTCAGTAAAAGGATTTTTTATAAAATCATTAATATTCAGATTAAATAATATTTTAATCGTAAATTTCTGTCAGTTTGATATTAGAGATTAGGTAATATTGTCTCCCTGTACAAATTGAATATAAAATATTTTTTTGTTAATGAATCAGATAAAAGATGGATTTTTATTTAAATATTACGTGATAAAGTTGATTCAATAAATGAGTAAAAATCTTTTGAAGAAAATAAAATTGTTAATCTTCCTGGAAAAAATGTTTGTAAATCGAAATTGGTAAATGAAAATGTTGGTTGATATCAAAATTTAGAATTTTCAGCTTAAAAGATACTTGAAGAGGAGATGGGGAAAGGCTAAGTTTTCTAAATTGTTTTATTTAAATATTAAAAATCTTTTGGGCCAAAATTTTAATATTTAATGGATCGGTCGACTGTAATTAACAGTTGAATCGAAGTCCCATTGCGTTAGACCGTGTTCAAAAATGCTTTTTTGAATAAAACGTTTGTTTGGCAAACTGTATGTTCTTTCCTAAGAATTCTTGTTGTCTCGATGAAATCGTAGATGATTAAAATTGATGATGTTTGTTGACGATGATGATTTTGAAACAATAGTATTTGTCAATAAATTTGGACCCTTCAGAAACTGGACGATTTGAAGGATAATTTGAACAAAAAAATATATTTGTTTACAAAATCAGACTGTTAGAAGATGATATTTCTGTTGAAACTTGATAAAGCATGGAATAATAATAATACAACACAAAATGTACGTAAACAAAATGTATTGAAACAAGGAAAAGTACACAATATTTACAGTTAGTTTTGGTATATTCTTGGGAAGACTGTTCCTGCAGAATGGGTTGACTTAATCGCAGTCGGGCAGAGTCTCTGGATTGGATCTCTTCTTCCTCCCCCGTCTTCCGGTACCAACCCATATTTATATGGTCGGTACTCCACTATGTAAATTAGGTGGATCGTACCACAACACCCCCCCTCCTCCCAAGCCTTGAAATCCCTTTTGGTTTTCAAATTGTCCTATATGGGTTGATGATTATGGCTATTTCTTTGTAGATCCATTTGCCTAATTTTAATATTTTTTTCCGTTTTGGATTCACGTCCAGTGGGTCCGTGAACTTCCGTTTCCTACCGGATCTTCTTGGTTCAGGAGTATTCTGTGGAGGTTCTACCTGAAACATATCATACATTATATCAATGGGATCTTCGTCCTCATCCGGTATACACTCTTCTTGCTCTATACCGTAATATTTTTTAAGTTGGTTCTGGTGCCTTTTATGAGTATTCTTCGGCCCTTTAATTATGTAAATCAGGTCACCGATTCTCTTGTCCACTATGCCTCGCTCCCAGAACTCAACGTTGTTTTTGTAACACTTGAAAAACACCTTCTCTCCAGGAGTGTATCTTTTTCTCGCTGTATACATGTAATTCTTTACTCTATTTTTCCTGGCAAAAGCTTGTCAAACACTGACTTAACTTTCCTAGCGAACATTAGTTCAGCTGGTGCCATGTTTGAGTGTGTTCTCTGGTTTGGCGTGATTCTGTATACTTGAAGTGAATTGTGTACCATTGTCACTCACAATACACTCTGGCACACCGAACCGTGCAAATAGTTCATGCAAAAAAGTTGTTGTGGTATTGGACGTAGGCTTTTTACAGCGTAGTACTTCCGGCCATTTTGTAAAACTATCTACCACTATTAAGTAGTAAAAATTTTCTACTGGACCAGCGAAATCAATGTGTAATCTTGTCCCCGGATGATCCGTCTTGGGCCATGGTTTGTGTACTATAGGTGGTGCCTTAGCTGCTAACGCACACCCTTTACATCGATGAACCATGTTTTCGATATCCACATCCATTCCTTTCAATACACAAAGCTTCGCATTAAGCTTTTGTTTCTATTAATACCCGGGTGACCCATATGAAAGTCCCGAAGTATTCTTTTCTGCAACTTTTTGGTATTACTACTCTCTCACCATATAATAACACTCCGTCACCTATTGAATAAATCTCCTGCACTTTTGGTCATTTGCTACCATTTTGCCTTTTTATTTCTAAAATGAAATCATCGCTTTCAGCTTCTTTTTTAATTTCCTTTAGAAACCTGTAGCTCTCTTACAATGTTGTTTACCATGCTTTTCACCTCATAATCTGCTCTGATATTTGCAATAATTGATTCTTCGAATCTTTCTTCTTGACTCAGTACTAGTCTTGATAGACTATCCGCATGAATTATATTTTTTGGATGATAGGTGCTTTATGTGAAAATCATAATTGAGAAGAATGGTTCCCCATCTTAACAGACGATTTGCTGTATAAACGGGTAACCCTTTCTTTGAACCAAAAATAGTGATCAGTGGTTTATGATCCGTTTCAAACATAAAATGTCTGCCGTGGATGTACCTGTGAAATTTTGTATGGCAAAATGATACTCAGTGCCTCTTTTTTCTATCTGAGAGTAACTTCTTTCTCCTGGGAGCAAAGTTCTCCAGAAGCGTGTGCAATGGTTTCTAGAACCATCTGGCATTATGTGTTGAATACACGCTCCTATCCCGTATGAACTAGCGTAACTTGCCACTACAATATCCAGTTTTGGATTGTAATGGGTTAAAAAAAGGTCGGACGTAAGCATTTTCTTTATTTCATCAAAGGCTTTCTGACATTCTACCGTCCATTCTCATGCCTTGTCTTTTTTTAGCAGTTCATTCAACGGAGCTCTTAAATTGTACATTCCTTTAATGAACGCTTGATAATAACTTGCAAGCCCTAGAAAACTCTGTAGCATCGCCACATTAGTGGGCGTCGGCATGTCTCTAATCGCAATGGACCTTTCCGGATCTGGACATCTGCCATTTTTGTTGATTATGTGCCCTAAATACTTAATTTCCTCCAAACCAAATTCGCACTTTGACTCTTTGACTTTAAATCCAAAGTCCTGAATCTTTTTAAATACTTGATTGAGATGCTCTCGATGTTCGTCGACGGTTTCGCTCCTTACTATGATGTCGTCTAAGTAAGCGCACGCAAAATCTAAATCATTCAACATGACGTCCATAGCTTGTTGAAAAATGGCTGGTGCCACTTTAATACCAAAAGGAAGCCTGTTGTACTTGAATAACCCTCTATGCGTGTTTATCCTAGTAACTTCCACATTCCTCTTCGACGGGAATTTGGAGATAGGCATCTGATAAGTCGATTTTTTTGAAAATATAACTCCACCATTTAGCTTGTTAAAAATCTCCTCCGGACTCGGTAACGAGTAATGGTAGTCCTTAATTACCGAGTTCAACCCTGTCGAAAAATCAATGCAGACTCTGACTTGGTTTGATTTCTTTTTTATGCACACAATCGGCGCAGCCCATGAATTAGATTCTACTTTCGAAATAATTCCCATTTTTTCCAACCTATCAAGTTCTTCGTTAATTTTCTCTACACTTGCGAAAGGCACGTTACGTTTCTTTTTAAAAATTGGCATAGTATTTTCCTTTAATTCAAATTTGGCTTCAAATTTGTTACATCTTCCAAGACCAGGTGTGAAGGTTTCCAGCGAATTAAATATGATGTTATTAGAATATGAAGAGTTTTCTTCATTTGCCTGATTGTTGTTTAATTTCTCCAGTGTTAACTTTTGAATTTCTAAAACCTTGATCTGCATTTCTTCCTGTTTTTCCAGTCTTTCCTCTTGTTCCCTTTGACGTTGCTGACTCAACTCTTCTTGCTTTTCTTGATATTTCTGCTGTATATTTTGTTCCCTTATTAATAAGGCAAACTGTTCACTTTGTTGTTGCAGACTCAACTGCTGGGCTTTAAATAATTCAGCTATGACTTTGGATAATTCATCCATCTTTAGCTGATAGTGTTCATGCAACAAAGAATATACTTTTTAAAATTGTGTATCCACGAATATAATATAAGCTGACAAAAAAAAATCGAAACAACTTACGACTTTTTTTTTTTTATGTCTTGCTTTATAAAATATTGTTGAGCAAAGAGAAAAAAAAAAATAAAATTTTTTTTTTTTTTACAAGTTCGTTACCTTTCAAAGTCGACACGTTGTATTTGTGCTCCTTTTAATTACATGCATGTTTTTGTAGTCGGCCAGCTTTTTTTTTTTTTTTTTTTTATTCGCCGTTATTCGTTTACGCCACCTTTCAGATTTTTCTGAGTGAATGTTCCTTTATGCTTAGTCGTCCTTTAACGAGTTTTAACTATCCAGAACTTCAGAATACTTTTCCGTTCTATTAGATGTTGGACTTTTAATTAATAATTTTTTCCTTCAGCCTGGGTTCTTCAAAGACTTGTCCCAATTGTTGAAAGCTATCAAGCTTTCATGTCACTCTCAAAGGCCCCTTAAAACATCAGTAACTTCTTCCTGTCAAAAGGGAGATAATTACATTTTATATCGCTACAAATTTTAACAAAGGCATAGCGGCGTGAGGTAATGCTTAACGAGCTGGTGTAGTTGACTATTACTACTGAGTAGTGAGTTCCATCCTCACTAGGTGCCTCATACTAGTGGCCTCGAGCTTAACTTAAATAAAAGGAACTATCCAAAAGATCGGGAAAATTACCTACCCTAAATCCTAGTTTCCACTGTCTTCTTCGATGTAGTTTATTTTGAAATGATTGAGGAGTGCTGAAAAGTTAGCGAGACCAATTTCCCAAAATCGATATTTCAGTTTTCCAAACTTCAAAAAAGACAGAATTCGAGAAAAAACCTAACAAGTGTATTGAATATGTATTTTCAATGTCATGGCCAGTCCCTTCTTGGTCGAGGCAAGAATTTTCAGCACCACATCGTAAAGTGGAATCTTAGAAAAAAGTGGTAAATTTGCTTTTTAACACCCGCGCTAAATATCTCTTAAAATTTTCCCAAATCGTCATAATTCCTTTTTAATGTACATGCTTAACTAGAATTAACAATTAAATTATGAAAAAACTTACCGAGTTATCGACAAGAAAAAATCGGACTTCTTGTTGGTCATTCGTCCACCATTTCTGCCATACTGCTTAGTAATTTAATGCGGGATACTTTGGCCAATTTACTTCTTTTACAGACTTACGGTGCAAAAAAAAATCACTATGCAAAAGCAAATTTACCGAAAAAGTAACGTTCACAAAGAGTAGCACCAAAATTCATTATTACAATTGGTTCGTACATTTATTGTTTTACTATTTTTTAATACTACTTCGTATCTTGGTGTCTTATATTTCTTCACATCAGTGTATTACTCCGACAGGTAACAATGTAATATATTTTTCTATTTACAAGCAAACTAAGATTCTGGTCAGTACTCAGGTTGCTTAAGCTTTTATGCAAGAATTAGTTTTCAAGTTGGTTAAATGGTTGCTCTTTCTAATTCTTGGATCTGATAAATAGAAAGAAAGACCTTTCGGCAAACTTGGACGTTTGACGAAACGTCTTTCTTTCCTATTTTATTTCTATTTTTTCCAAGTTTGCTTAAATGTTTTCGTTCCCGCCAAAAAAAATGGAGTGTCAAATGGACGCCTTTCCATTGATGCTGCTATTATTTTAGCTATCTTTACACCTCGGCAATGTCTATTGTTTAAAAAACAATGTGTGACACAATTTTTTACTTTCATTTGCTTTTGGTCAGTAAACATTATTTCCTAATTGCTTCTGTCTAGAAAGAAAAGAAAATGACTATTATTTCCTTTTAACTTTGCTTTTGTGAACTAGACATCGATATTTTGAAACTTAACATATTTTCACTATTTTCATTGTCCTCATCTTTGTCGCCATAAGTATTACAAAGTTTCAATATTCAGTATCTGTCTATATTTTTCTGAGATGAGGTATTATGAATAATTTACATTCGGACTATTGTCCTCAAAGATAACTAATAATAAAAAATCCATTAAAAAATGGCACATGGAACTCAGAACAGTCTACCCCAGTTAGCGAAATAAAGGGTTCAGTTCGACATTCCAACCACCTGAAGAAGGTACATAATACCTCATTCAAAAATATAGATAGATACTGAAAGGCCGAAACGTTGTAATAAAATTTGGTGATAAATTGAGGAAATAGTCCGAATAATATAAATAATGTATATAATACATAATCTGAAATCTCAAAAATATAGACAGATACTAAGGGATTTTATATTTGGTATTTCAAGAAAAATAATTCAATAAACATCTGAAGAAGAATATTCTTAGAATATTTCAAGAATTTCTACAACATCTCTAAATAAAATAATTGGCATTATCATATATAAAATTTAATTAAAAACAATAGTTCATTTTATCTAGTTGTCCAAATATACATATCATCATTGATAGACCATCGATATTTCATTCACGGCATAAATGATTGCCTTTCATTTAATTTATTAAATTAAAAAATATTTCATCATGGAGAAAAACAACTTCCAATCAACGGTTTCAATTTACATGCCATTTTTAGGTTTTTTAAAATGATACCTTCTTATAATGATATAAATATATCTAGTGTATATATATATTAAATCTGTAAAATTCGGTTTTATTAAATTTATAAAAAAAAAAAATTAATAAAAAAATTTTTTGCGTTAAAATCCCTGATTAATACAATATGAATGTCATTAAAATTTACGATATCATGTCATTTCGTCATGTTCGAAAATGTCCACTACAAATATTTTCTTTTTTCCATATCCACATGGAACTATTTTTTGTTACCTTAAAACAATTTTCAATTTTTATCATTTGGCCCGATTACGCCATTTGAAAGATCGAAAAATAAATCTTGAAATTGGGTACAGAGTCCCTGAAACGAAACAAAATGGTCCAATTTTCATATCTAATAATTATATTAAAAAACATCTTTGTTTTATCCAAGAAAATGTGAAATCAGAAATATATATTTTTTTAAATATTTTTATTGTTCAATACAAACGTTGAACCTGTTTTGGGATTCAGGTTTAAATTTGGTACTAATAAATAATTAAAAACAGAATGAATATTGGAAAATAAAATATATTAACATAAAATAATAACAAACTTTAATGATTTTAAATTGTTCAGTTTGTAAACCTTATCAAATCAAAATTTATGTATTCTAATATTGTATTCAGTCTCTTTTTTATTTATAGTATCGCTGTTTTCTTTAAAAATAAAGGATTTTTTTTAAAATAGAAATTGACTTCAAAAAACTGCAAAAAATACTAAATAAATTTCCGGTTTGACTACAACCTTTTTAAACATTTTCCATCAATGTTTTTTTTTGCATTGGAAACTATAACTTTTATTTATTTGAAATGAAATCATTTTAATGAATTTTTTTTTTCTGAATTGGAACCAATCATTGGAATTTTAAATTAAAATTAACACCCATAAAATTGGAATTGAGAAATTGTTTTGGAAAGATCGAAAATTGAACATTCGTGGAAATTAATCGTTTTAACATGGTTTAACTTCTAAATGTGTAAATGTACCATTTTGAATGATACTTTTCCTGGTTTGATATGATTCCAAATTATATATGATGTTAATAATTTTAAAATCTTCAAACACCATCAAATAGAAAAATTTTTTTTTTTATAAATATAATAAAATCTAATTATTGGAAAATCTGATAGGAAAAATAAGAAAATTGACTAAAAAAAAACTTAGTATCGTCTACCCCACTGAATACCATACACTTGTATTTACTATTCTTACCTTCGTTTCTAATAATAAAATAAAACAATCTCATTTTTTTTTTTTTTATTTTTTATGGATCTTCTTCGAGAAAAATCTTAAAGCTTTTAACCTGAACATAATAAAAAAAATGGCGCTCAATTTTTAAAAAGCATCTCTACCAATTTAAAGAATATATTTTAATATTTCAAAATTTATCGGCTGTCAACCGGGACAACAAAATTTAAAGCATCCTTTGAGAGGAACCAGTCTGATGACGAAAATTCTTTTATTAAAAGGAACAAATTCTTTTGAAAGATAACGAAGAGACACTTAAGTCACCAAACCCGGATTATTGTCAATCTTTTTTTTTTTTTTAACAAAAATCGACTAATAAAAATGTAAAAAAACGAAATGGAAGGATATGAATATCGACAAAAATTTATCCTTCTTCACTGCACTCGAAAATAGCAAAGAACACCATAATCAAACATACCAAATATGGAGAAGAAGATGAAAAAATGATATAAGAAAACCTCAAAGAAAACATTCACTATTACCAATTTTTCAAACATCATTTTTTTGTTTAGACTCTCAAAGGCAAATGAATAGAACAAGATAAAATTAGATATAAGACAAAATAAAATTACCCATCATTCAAACTCTTTGAGAAGAATGTAGAAATAATTAAAAAAAATTGAGGATGGGTTGACGCTAAAAAAATCAAGAATGAAATACATTTTAAATAATCTCCCAGAAATGAAACCCAAGACTCTACCTTAAACACAACCTGCAGTTCTCCAGAAAAATGTTTTTCCTGGAGTCATCTTCAGTGACAATAAGTTAAAATTCCTTGAAAACCACGAAGCTGAAATCAATAAAAATATAAAATGACGTCAATCCAATTATCACACAGAAAAACTTTCATAAATTTGTCAGATCTCAGACCAGCTCCCGAAAATCCATATGACGAATTCCAAAAGCAAAATCGTCCAAATATACAATGCTGCTCTGGAAACACTGTTAACAGATAAACCACCAAATTATCACAGAAGTTAACAACGTCATATACGCAACAGCTTTAGCAGCGACTCGGAAATGAGCTTGGGGTAAGACAATAAATAAAATTAACAGACAAGAAAACCAAACGGAAAACCAAACTGATTCGAGAAATACAAAATTTTCAGATGTTAGTTTCTATATTAAATGAGCTCACCAGAAACCCTAATATTTCCACACGTAAATGCAAAAATCAAGCGGAAATATAACATTAAATCCCTTTTGATATTCCATCAAATTAGGAAATGAAGGAAGCAGAAACTTCAGCTAAAGGCGCAGAAACAAGACGATACGAAAAACGTTGTTGTAGGTTCTATCGCCAAAATAAAATATTCCGAACAGATCTTAAGAAATTTTACAGGGAAATTGGAAAACACATGGGACATGTCGAAAGGCCACCATCGATTGATAATGTACAGACATTTTGGGAAAATATTTGGAGCAGCCCAAAGGAATATAACCCAAATGCAGAATGGATCCGGCGTGAAGAAGAACGAATGCTGGATACACCTCTGCAAGAATGGGAAAAATATATCCACAGATGATGTTAGGCAAGCTCTAACGAAATCCCCAAAAATGGAAATCCCCAGGAAATGACAAGTTGCCCAATTTCTGGCTGTATCATCTCTCATCTATTTTTATGAAATTCTTGCAAAAACATTATCAACGCTTGTAAATAATCCCAATAAAATCTCCATAATGGATTACTGAAGGTATTACATACCTCATATAAAAAAAAACTGAAAAACAGACGACCCGAAAAAATTATAGACCGATAACATGTCTCTCCACAACGTATAAGTTGATCACGTCTGTACTGACGAACCGTACTTATTCCTTTTTCGAAACAAACAGCATTCTTCCACTGGAACAGAAGGGATGCAAAAAGAGGTTCATATGGCTGCAAAGATCAACTTCTGATAAATAAAATGATCCTGGAAAATTGCAAATAGAATACGCAGAAATCTTAGTGCAGCGTGGATTGATTATCGTAAAGCCTTTGATAGTGTTCCACATTCTTGGATCCTTAAGACTTTGGAAATGTACAAAGTCTCCCCTGTGGTATTAAATTTCCTTAAAGCACAGCATGGGAATGTGGAACAAATTCCACTATACCTTAGTCACACCAGGGGCACTGCCATATCCAACCGTCTGAATATCCGACGTGGAATCTTTCAAGGAGACTCTCTGTCACCCCTTCTGTTTTGTTTATCCTTAATCCCTCTTACATATGAACTGAACAACAATAATAAGCTATGGTTACAAAATAAATAAGAAAATATTCAGTCACCTACTCTACATGGATGATCTCAAACTCTTTGCCAAAGACGACAATGAGTTGAAAGGCCTCCTCAATATTGTAAAATACTTCAGTGACGACATAGGTATGGACTTCGGATTAGATAAATGTGCAAAAAAGTAACATTCAAGAAAGGTAGAATTACAGAAACACCCTTAATAGATTTAGATTTTGTCACAAAGATTAGGGAACTGGAGCATGATGAAGCTTATAAGTACCTAGGAATTAGCGAAGGAGATGGCATACAACACCCCCAAATGAAGGAAAAAATAAGAAAAGAGTACTACAGGCGTGTACGTCTGGTACTAAATACTGAGCTAAACTCAAAAAAACAGAATATCAGCCATAAACACATTGGCTGTCCCTGTGGTGCAATACAGCTTTAATGTCCTTAACTGGACCATAGCTGAAATTAAGCGAATGGACGCCAAAACGAGAAAGCTTCTCACTTGCTATCGCATGCATCATCCCAAAGCTGATGTTGATCGTCTGTATGTGCCCAGATCCGAAGGAGGCAGAGGATTAGTTCAACTAGAACTGTCCTACAACACTACAACAATTGGCCTCCAAAGATATTTGGAAACTACAGAAGACTGGATGATGGTATGCGTCAAAGGAACATGAAAGTAGTAAGCGTCTTTACTCCGTAATGAAAGAAGCCAACAAATTCAAAATGGAGTTTCAAATGGGCGTAGAGATGCAACTACAGCACAATACACCGGCTGAAACTGCAAAATACCTAAAAAAAACAGCAAAGACGAATGCAACCGACCAGATACAGAAACGATGGCAAGATAAACCGCTTCATGGCCAATACTCTGCCCGTACCAAACAAGCTGACGTAGACAAAACCCGTACCCATCAGTGGCTACGTAGTGCAGGGTTGAAAGCGAAACTGAAGGTTTTATCCTTGCTGCACAGGACCAATGCTTGCTAACTAGGAATTATCAAGCACATATACTAAAATATTGTGTCAGCCCAAAATGCAGATTCTGTGATAAATATCCAGAAACGATTGATCATCTTGTATCAGGTTGCACGGTGTTGGCACCCACTGAATATAAAACCCGACATGACAGAGTGGGCCAATATCTGCACTGGAAAATCTGCAACTTCTACGGAAGAAGAAAACTGAAAAAAACTGGTATGAACACCACCCAGACCCGGTTACGGAGATAGGACCTGTTACAATTCTATGGGACTACACAATACACACTGACAGAACAATCAAAGCCAACCGCCCAGATATTGTTATTAAAGACCACAAACAAAAAAACGGTGCCTCCTTATTGATATGGCAGTCCCTGCTGACTGCAATGTATCTTTGAAGATATTCAAAAAGTTGTCAAAATACAAGGACCTTGAAATAGAAATCTCGAAAATGTGGCATATGGGAACATCAACAATCCCTGTTGTAGTTGGAGCCCTAGGACTGGTTGGAAAAGATTGCAGTAGACTAATTGAAGGGATTCCTGGAAGTCCATGCCTCAAGGAGATACAAAAAAATTGTTCTGACAAGTACAGCCCACACTTTACGAAGGGCTTTATCTATGTAATTTTTTTTTTGTCAGTGGAAAGTGTCATGATGCCATTTCTAACCTTAGGTCCCTGGGCGGGACCCGGAAAGAAATGTGTAAACGCCAGAAATCAAAGAAAATAATAATAATAATAATAATAATAATAATAATAATAATAATAATAAAAAAATGTATTGGTTAGATATCAATGTAATAATTTTTCAAACCAGAAATGTTAAAGAAATTTAAATGTAATAAAAAAAATTTAAAAAATTAGAAAAAACAATAATGTTTAAATTTAATTTATTTCAATTAATAGAAAATAAAATTGAAAAAAAAAAAATTAAATATTTAAAAAAATGTCAGAAAAAATAAAAATTACACAATATATTATATATAATATATTTTGAATGATCGCTGAAGAAACAAAACCATCAATTCAATGCTTTTTATTTTAAACAAAATGAAAAAATTGATTTTACTTTGCTCCAATTGCAAAAAATAAAAGAAAAAAAAATGAAAAAATTTTCTGTTCTTCACAATTTTAATAAAAAACAAATTGAAAAATTTAATATTAAATGAACATAAAATCTTGGACATTACATTGAATTGAAAAATATTTATTAAAAAATTAAGTCAATATAATATAGAAAATATATTAAAATTTAACAATTTTTTATTTTAAAATAATTTAAAAAATTTTTTACAAAAATCAAAAATTTTTCGAAAAAAAAGTTTCAATATTCCAGAATTATTTTTATTTATAAAATCCTTCAAATAAATATTATTTTCAAATTTCAAAAAAAAAAAGAACGATTTAAAAATATTTTTTTTTTTCATTATTTTAGGTTTTAAAATATAATTCAAATGATAAAAAAAAATAAAATTTGATAT
Source organism: Acanthosepion pharaonis (assembly GCA_903632075.3). Classification (NCBI taxonomy): domain Eukaryota; kingdom Metazoa; phylum Mollusca; class Cephalopoda; order Sepiida; family Sepiidae; genus Acanthosepion; species Acanthosepion pharaonis. The sequence goes on along the minus strand of CAHIKZ030001893.1, from coordinate 214,073 downwards.
GATTATCATGAGCAACCATTCCATTCAGTTATTGACTGTTTAAAAATACAAAATTATAAATATTATGATGTAAAATCTATTTTTTATCAGTAAAAAATGAAATTCAAAAAAATTAAAATAAAAAAAATATTATTATAATTTCTGTTTTATTAAAAATTATTTAATATTTTTATTGAAAAATAAATATATATAAAAATAAATTGAAATTTTTGTCTAAAAAATAAAAATTTGAAAAAATAAAAAATCCTTGATGAATTATAACATCAATTTTATTTCATTTTTTTTTTTATTTAAAAAGGTTGAAATAAACATATTTTTTAAAAAATATTTTCAATTTTCAAAATAATATCAAAAAAAAAAAATATTATTTTTTAAAAAAATAATTATTTTAATTATTTATATTTTTAATTTTATTTTATTTTCAAAAAACCTTTTTAAAACATTTTTTAAAATATATTTCTTTAAAAATTTTTTTTTTTTGAATTATAACAATTAACCATTATTTTATCAATATTTAAATTTTTAATATTTATATTTATTTGTTTTATATCATTTTTACCAAATAGTAAAAAATGATAAATAAAAGGGTTTTATTTTAAAATCAATATTTTTTTTTAAATATATATATTTATAAATAATTAAAAAATTTTTTTGGATAATTGCAATATATATAGTTATATTCAAATAAAAAAAAAAATATAATATATAATATAAAGTATAATTGTTTATATTTATATATATATATATATAAAAATTTAAACTTTTTATAATTTTTTTTAAAAAAATGTAATGATTAGAAATAAAAAAATTATGATTTTTATATAAATTATAATATTTATCAATAAATAAAATCAAAATTTTTTAAAATTCAAATAAAGAATATTTTCTATAAGATAAATGTATATATTTATTTAAAAAATAATTTTAATTAAAACAAATATATATATATATATATTTATAAGGTTTATATATATTTATGTATTTCATTATTCAAATGTAAAAAATACCAATTTTAAGATATTAATTAAACCAAAAATGAAATTAGTTTTATTAATTTTCTGTTTTTATTTTTTAAAGTGAAATTAAAAAATAAATCTTTATGTTTAAATTTAAGAAAAAAATATAAATTGAATTTTTTATTTTCATTTTTAAATTTAGAATATATAAAAGACATTAAAAAAAAACAAGTTCAGAAAACCTCTTTAAATTAAAATGCTAAGATTCGAATCAAATCCAGTCAAAAATAAAATTTTTTGAAAAAAAAAGGATTTCAAAAAAAATCAAAAAAAAAAATAAATATAAAATATGGATATATATAAAATATATATATATATATATATTTTGTATATATATAAAATTTCAATTTTATTTATATTAATTGAATTCCGAAATTAAAAAATATTTCTAAATACAATTTATTTTTATTTTTTTTCTTAAAAATGCAAATAATTAAAAATGAAAACAAAATTCAATAAAAAAAAAAATAAGAAAAAATTTTAAAAAAGAAAATTTTTCATTGTTTTTTTGAAAAAAAAAGCAATTTTTTTTATTTAATAAAAAAAAAAAATTTCAAAATTAAAATATATTGATATGATAATTATTGCAAATTTTACTTTTTTGTTTTTTAACGTTTCATTTTTTTTTAATTTTATAATAAAAAGTTATTTAAATCAAAATTTTTTTTATATTTTTAAGAAATTTTATATTTTTTTAAAAAATAAAAATAAAAATATCTTTTTGGATAATTTGTTTAAAAAAAAATACATGGATATATCATTCAAATTTTGTGATAATTTAAAAAATCAAAAAAAAATATATAAAATGGAACATTAAAATATTTTCAAAGGTAAATGCATTTTAATTATATAATTTTATTTTTTGAAATTTTAAAAAATTTTTTTTAAAAAATTTTATTTTTTTTGGAATTTCTTCTATCATGAATTATATATATGGAAAATTTAAATAAAATTTTGGAATAAAATTAAGTTTTTCAAAAGAAATTTTATATAATTAAAAATGAATATATATCTATTTTTTATATTAATAAACTATAAAATAAAATTACTTATCTTGTATTTTTTATAATTAATAAATTTTGGAAAAATATTTGAACTTTTAATGTTTAAAAAATGAATTTTTCATTTTAATATTATGAATTTATTGGAAAAATTTTAAAATGACTTTTCAATTAAACTCATAATTATAAATTGATTTTTTTTTTTATATATAAAAAATAGAAAATCAAAAATTTACTAAAATAAAAAAGACTAAAAAATTTTATTTCTTTGATTTTTATTAAATAAAATCAAAATTAATTTTATATATATTTCAAATAAATATCAGAAAGTTTAAAAAATAATAAAATAATGTAATACTATTAATCTTAAAATAAATACTATCAGAAATGAATACATATGTATATATAATTTTTATTAAATTTTTATTTTAAATTCATAAAAAGATTCATTGTTATATAAATTTATTCTTTATTTTATTGGTTTAAAATAAATTCATAATACTTTCTTAACGTCATATTTAAAAAAGGTATACATTTCAAATTTTTTTATTCGGAAAATATAAAATAATTTTTCAACAAGAAAATAAAGTCAATAAATTTTACAATATAATAAATTTTTACTTTATATCCACTATAGATAATTTTAATCAATGAACCAAAAATATAATTATTTTTTGAAAAAAAAAAATTAAAAATAATTTATTTCAAATTATAATTTTTTTTTAAAAGTAAATATTTTATAAAAATATTTATTGATAATATATAATATTTATTAAAAAATTTTAATTCAGATTTTTCGATACCACAAAAAAATATTTATTTTTTTATATTGACTATATTCTTCATTAAAATATTCTTTAAATAGAAAAAAAAAAATATTTTTTTTTTATTTTCAAATTTTAAAAAAAAGTAAATAAATATTTAAAATCATTATTGTTTTAAAAAGATATTTTTTTTGAATTTTGATTTGAAAAAAATTTTTTTAAATTTAAAAATAAACAGTGAAATCTTTTCTTCATTTTTTTATGAATAATTTTCTGATATCACCTTGGGCCAATAAAAATTCTTCAAAAATTTTTCGATTTCCATTATTATTTTTCAAATTTAATGCATTCTAATTTTATTATCAAAATTCCAATTTTTATATATATAATATATATTAATTATTTCTATTTTCTTCAAAAATACTTATTAAAAGTTTCTTTTTTAATTTCACACAGATATGAATTATTTAAAAGTGCACACATAATAAATCTTTTTAAATATTCTATATATATATATATTCTTCAATATATTTAACAATATTATAGGATATTTTGGGAAAATTTGTCTTTTTAAAATTATATTTGACTGAAAATTGCCTATTTTACTAAAAATGGATGAATAATATTGTTAAAAAATAAAAACTTTAAATTATTCAAAAATAAATTTAAGGTTACAAAACCAAAATTTTAAACGATTAATTTTTAATATTTTTTTATTATTGATTAGTTATTTTAATATATTTTCGGCCAAAAAGTCATTTATTTTATTTATATTTTTATGGTTAAAAGTTTTTAAAAATATTTTATATATAAATATAAAGATTATTCTCAAAATTTTTATAAAAAAAAAAAACTTCAATTTTATATAATCAATCGCCCTCTTTTGCATATATTTCAATTTTTCATCTAATTTAGTTATTATTATAGAATATCCATTTTTTGTTATATTCTAAATCCCACCAATTTTTTCTTATATTGTTTTTTCACACAATATCCACATATTATATATATATATATATTTATATAATATATAATAAAATGTTAAATTAATGGTTATATATGCATAAATATGATTTCAGTTAAAATATCATTATCTAAATAAATGTATATATATTTTCTTTTATTTTCACAACTATTCAATCTATTTGATTTATAAAATTAATATTTTTGCTTATTTGAGGATATTATTGAAAATATAAATATTTATTCGGAAATTTTTTTTTTATTTATAAATTCAAAATGTTCCATGGAAAAAAGATTAATTGCATTTTCGGAAATATTTTTAAATTTTTCTTTAATGTGTCCTTAGAATATTTGTTTTTTAAAATTTTAAGTCACCCATTAATTATAGATCTTGAAATATTCAACACCAACACTATTTTTTTCAGAAAAATGATTCTAATTTAAAATAGATTTTTAATCAGATAAATATATATAGATAAAAAGATTGATATTTAGATAGATGTTATGGTCCGGTTCCTTGTACCACGGTGATAGTCCAATCCTAGAACCAATAAAGAAGAACTCGAACACGGATATGGAATAACACAGATATATTACAAACAGGAATATATACAGAGAAGTAGAAAGTGTTAGATAAAAACAATCAGGTTTTGAACAAATTTTCTCTGAACGTATCACTATTCCAATGACTGCCTCTGACATTCGAACTTTGACTATTTAACAATATGTTTGAATGATATATAAGTTTTACTTTACCTAAGACTTCAACTGAACAATATTTAGTCACCCCCCCACGAATTCATCATGTTTCACAAGGCCGGTTTAACGTGGGATCTCCGAGCCCGTGGGCTAAACAAATAATGTTAATTGAACCCGTATAAACGGGTTCAGGGTCTACCTCCCCGAAAGAGACTCCGCCCTTCGATAACAGTCGCCTCGTTCGCGTTCCTCCCGCCTGAAGGCAATGTTAAAATTCAGCCGCAATTGTCAAATCGCGGTCGCCCGTCTACAAAAACAGTACACTGTACAGTTGCAAAAGCTGCTGTTGGCGCCAGGGGTGGCAGTACCATCTTAGCCACCGAAACGTTGTTTGTAGAAAATTGTATTTTTCCAATTTTCGACTATGTTGGGATCAAAATAGTAGATGAACTATCCGAAATTTATGTTGTGTTGTTGTGTCGTTCAAGTCTATTAGACCATCTCAGTTATTTTCAAGAACCAATGTGGCATTTGTGCGGTAGGCAGAACTTAGTTACATCTTGATATTCTTTGGAAAAAAAATAAAATCTGCTTTGACGTTATGTGTAACGGTTAACGATCAAAAGTACCAGAACAGACAAGAACACATGAACTTTTGAACTATTTAGCCACAATTTTCTTCATAATGCACAACTCTTTAATAAAAAAAAATGTGAAAAATACAATAGAAAAATTAAACAGACAGACCTTGTTGGTCCCCTTTTAACAAAATTATATATATATATATATATATATATATATATATATATATATATATATATATATATGGATCAATTAATGTTCAATGTGTATCAACACATCTTATCAGCCGTTGATTAAGATAAGACTATCGTAACAATAACAAAACAATTTAATTTGTAACTTGAGGGAAATAGATTTAAAAGTGGAGATAGTTTTGAGGTGTGACGGAATAAAATAAAATGCTTTTAAATTCAATGTCCAAGTGAATTAATGTTCACATAAGAAATAAATTTATAGAGAGCGATATCTCAGACAGTTATTTCAGTGTAGAAGGTAATATTCTACAAAAGAAGATTATTTATACTTAGCTTTCTGTCCGTTAGTTGCAATCCATCTTCTTCGTTTTGCAGAGCGTTCTCTTCTAACCGCCTTTTGTTTCAGCAGAGCTTTTTTAGGACTGTTTTTCTTGGTTGCCATGGATATTCTCGTCACATCCCCACCGTTAAAAACAGAAAATATCCTTTAAACCCAAAAGATTATTTTCGTCCCAATTTTTCGGAATTCTTCGCTGTTTTCTTTTATATTCCTGATAACGCATCTGCCGCGAGGTTCTATATTTCAGAAACATGTTTTATCTCTAATTAAATTCTTGGGCTATCAAAGATAATAACCTCCGGTTTCCATTTTTCATCCTGTGGATGAATACTAGAGGATTGTGGTCCGTGTACACCTTGGTTGGGTTGGCTGATGCTGTCAGATATACCTCAAAGAGTTTCAAGCTATCTATGATTGCTAATACTTCCTTTTCAACGGTTAAATATTTCTTCTGATGGACGTTGAATTTCCTGGAGTGATAACTGACAGGATGTAAGTTCCCATCCTGATTCTCTTGTAGCAGGACTGCTCCAATGCCGTTATCGCTAGCGTCCGTAGCCAGGGAAAAAGGCCTATTGAAGTCAGGTGCTTTCAGTCCTGGTTCTGTGCTGAGCGTCATTTTAATTTTGATGAATGATTCGTTACATTCCGATGTCCACGTAAATTTATTCTTCTTCTTCTTCAGTAAGTTGTGCCGCCAGACCTGAAAAGTTTGGGCAGAATTTTTTATAGTACCTGCTACACCCGGGATTTTTCGAATCTCCCTCACATTTTTCGGTTTGGGGTAATTTCAAATTTTGTTGACTTTGGCCTCCTGAGGCGATACTTTACCATACCCGAGGACGTGTCCCAAATATTTCACAGTGGCTTTGCCAAATTCACTTTTCGCGAGGTTGGTGGTTAAATTAGTTTCCTGTAGCCTGACAAACACTTCTTTTAATTGTGGCCATGTGTTCTTCCCATGTGTCGTTATATATTACAATATCGCCTATATAAGTACCTAATCCTTTTATACCTCTTAGGCATTCCTCCAGAATGCTGCCTGAGAATTAACCCGAAAGGCATAACCCGATATTGGAAACTTACCTTCCGGTGTTACAAATGCCGATATTAACTTGGCTTGCTCGGATAGAGGTACAGCCCAATATCCCTTCAGCAGATCACATTTCGTGATATATTTGGCGTTTCCTATTTTATCGATGGAGTCATCTATCCTTGGAATGGGGTAGGCGTCTGTAGTTGTTATTTTATTCACGCGTCGGTAATCTGTACAGAAACGTATCGATCCATCAGATTTATCTATTAGTACACAGGGAGATGCCCGTGCACTATAGCTGGGTTCTATTATACCGTTCTACAGCATGTATTTTATCTCCGCTCCCATCAATTTTGCTCTTTTTGGATTCATTCGATGAGGGTGCTGCTTAATGGGTTTCGCATTCCCGATATCGATCCTATGTATTGCCATATTCGACAGGCTGGGTATATCTGAAAATGTACTCTTGAAATTTTTTATTAGTTTAGATAAATCACTCCGTTCCGATTCGCTTAGATGACCCAACTTTTCACTTAAGTCAGATGGGATTTCTGAATTCCTTCTTGGAGATTTATCCTGGATTACATCTGAATACTCTTGATCATGGAATGTTCCTTTCTCCTCCGATCCGCACATCGCTATCACTGCTGGGTGCTCTTCCCTGCGCTGATATTGCTTCAAAATGTTGATGTGACAACTGCGCGTCTTTTTCCGTCTATCTGGCGTATAGATTATATAATTCAAATCACTGACCCTTCTCTTATTTTATAAGGTCTTTGGAATTTTGCCTTGAGAGGGTGAGTGTTCATCGGTAGTAAGACAAGTACTTCGTCGCCAATTTTAAATTCTCTTGGCGCTGTCTTTTTACCATAATGGGACTTCATCTTAGCCTGCGCTTTATCCAAATACTTTTTCGCTAGCATATTAGCTTTAAATATTCGTTTTCTGAAATTTGACACGTATTCTGATAAATTTGTTTGGCTTGTGTTATCTAGCCATTTTTCCTTTATCATCTTTAATGGTCCTCTAACTGTCTGACCATATATCAGCTCGAACGGGAAATAACCAAGGGATTCTTGGGTTGCTTCCCTTGCTACAAACATAATAAATGGTAGACCCTCGTCCCATTCTTTTTCGTTTTCCAAACAATATGCGCGCATCATGCTCTTCAGTGTTGAATGGAATCTTTCAAGGGCCCCTTGAGATTGTGGGTGATAGGCACTCGAATGAATAGTGGTTATGCCCAATTGCTCAATAGGCTCCCGAAAAACTTTCGATGTGAAACTAGATCCTTGATCTGATTGCACTTCCTTAGGCAATCCAAATTTCATTAAAGAAATTCATTAGGGCCCCGACTATTTTCTTCGCAGATATGTCCCTCAGCGGTATAACTTCGGGAAATCTAGATGTCGTACATAAAATTGTGAAAACATATTTATTCCCCTTTTTTGTCTTGGGTAGGAGTCCTACACAGTCAGTGATCACTGGGCTGAATGGTTCCTTTGCTACCGGGATAGGTTGCAATGGAGCCGCCGGTATGTTCGGGTTAGGTTTCCCGGCTACTTGGCATACATGGCATGTATTCGCCACGTCCCGTTTTAAACCTGGACAATAAAAGTGCCTCGCTATCTTATCGTAAGATTTGTTTATCCCTAGATGACCTGCTAACGGTATTTCGTGGGCTGTTTTTAGGATAAGTGATCGGTAACTATGAGGCAATATTATTTCTGTTTGGCCAGTCTTCCTCCTCAGGCATATCACTTGGTTTCCACCGTCTCATGAGTATCCCGTTCTGGATATAATATTTCGCCGTTCCTTTTCGTTTAGAATCGTCAGCAGTCAGTTCAAAATACTTCTTCAGGTCCGGATCTGCTTGTTGTTTGTCGATAGGATCCTCTCTCGTTGCTTGGGGATGCGGGATGTTTCTATCAACGTTTTCTTTATCTCCCGTAGACCTGTGCGTCATCCTGGCTTTTTCGCTGCATTTCGGCACCGTTTGAGTATAGTCCTCCTTCTGTTTACCCTCACCCATTTCTTCTTTATCGGGTGCCCTAGACGGCGCGCGCGTTCATAATTCCCACCGCGGCGTCCCTCTTTTCTGGTCTTAATGTCGGCGTTTGTTGCTTGTCTCTTCGTTTTCGGGAGTAAGTAACGTTTACTTTCGGACTGGCTAGAAGGTTTCCCATCAGCATATCGATATTTTTCATGGGTATTCTATCTATAACTCCCACTTCTATCGTTTCCGAGATCCATTTTGACTTTATATCCACTCGGTGGATAGGTACCTTCGTGGATTTGCCACTTATTCCTCTTATATACACGTGTTTGCCAGTTGCTGAATTCATCCCTTCCGGTAGGCGATTTTTTAGTAATAGTGATCGGGATGCTCATGTGTCTCTCAATATTTTTGTTTGACGTGCTTCTGCTATCCTTGCCATATGATAACTTTCCCATCGCTATGAATGGTTTGTAGCCGTCGGGTATCTGGTTCATAGAGAATATACCTTGTGGTGTGGCTTGACATCTTTCTTCGTTACTTGATCGACTTTTACAATTTCTGGCAATGTGCCCGCCCTTGCCGCACTGATAACAACTAAATGTTGGGCTTTCTTCTTTTGTTTGAAGCTTATTTTTCATGTGTACGCTCTCGCCTGGCCTACTGTTATTGTTACTTCTGACGCCATTATGTCTACTGGGTATCCATCCGCACACAGGTCGTTTTTCTTGCTCGGTGTGTCACGACATATTCATCCGCCAACGTAGCTAACTTTTGAGCGGTCTTCACCTTTTTTTCTTTCACGTAAAGTTTCAAATGGTCTCCACTTCTTCTGACAATTCCATAAATTCCTCTCTTTCTGCCTGAGAATTCTGAATTGTTTCAGTTTTTCATAACTTTTCTCCTTCTTTTGCTCCTCCTTTAGAGCTCCATTTATCATAAATAGGTTCTCTTTTTTTCCTGCCTGAGGAACTCTGAATATGTTTCGTTTTCGCGTTTTACAATAGTTGTTAAACTTGTCTATAAGCTTCCATGAACTCATTTCTTGTTGTTATATACATATATTTGTTTATTATCAGTATTGTTCCCTTCACTTTTTCGTAGTCCCCACATTCGTCGACTGGTAAAAATTTCGACCTACATTTTCATCTGCCTTCATGGCGATGTTGTTGAAATTAACAACATCAGCCTGCAAAAACCTCGCATCGTCCCTAAAACATGTTTTGGCCACTTCCAGATTCGTCGACTGGTAATGCCGTTTTTTTCAAAATGCTGAAAGTATTCATCTACCTCTTCTTCTCTAAATCGAGGCATCAATCTCATTTGTTTTGCCATGTCGAACTCCCTCGTTCGAGTTTCATGAATTCTACCCTGTGATTCGAGTTCTAGACTTCTTATATCCTGATCAATACGAGCCTTTTCAATTTCTGCTCTTGTTAGGATTCTCGCCTTTTCCAACTTTATTGTGTCGCCGTTAGTTCTTGATTTTCCACTTGTATCTGGTCCAATATATTTTCATGAAACACCTCATTATCCACCATATGCTCTGCTATTATTTTAATAAAGTTAGCCTTTCTAATGACTCTTCTGACGTCTAGTTGGAAATGCTGCCCCACCATAAATGCATCGTCCATTTTCAGCTTCAAAAAATTTTCTGTAGTTGGTTCTCTCAGAAATTTGTCAGCCATCATTACTTCCTTGCTTCGCCTTTACTTATTTATTTATTCTCTTCCTTCCACCAAACTTTCTGAAGTCCCGATCGATAGCACCCAATTATGTCACGAACCGGGCGAAGCTTCGAAGTATAATCGAATTTTCTCTGATGACCCCGGCTGCTGTATCATAAAAAATTTATATTTACGTCGGATATTCTATACCCAGGTTGGCTCAGGGATGTGGTTCGGGTATAAACATGGATTCAGACAAAATTTGGTTATCAGAAAGAAAGCAACAAAATAAGGTAGCAACGATTTATCCAAATAAATGATTATGATAAGACGATCGTAACAATAACAAAACAATTTAATTTGTAACTTGAGGGAAATAGATTTAAAAGTGGAGATAGTTTTGAGGTGTGACAGAATGAAATAAAATGCTTTTAAATTCAATGTCCAAGTGAATTAATGTTCACATTGGGAAGAAAGTTATCGTGAGCGATATCTCAGACAGGTTCAGTGTAGAAGGTAATATTCTAGAAGATTATTTATACTTAGCTTTCTGTCCGTTTGTTGCAATCCATCTTCTTCGTTTTGCAGAGCGTTCTCTTCTAAACGTTTTTTTTTTTTCAGCAGAGAGTTTTTAAGACTTTTCTTTTGTTGCCATGGATATGAGCGTTTTTCAGACTCTTTTTCTTGGTGGCCATGAATATTCTCGTCACAATATATATATATAATGAAATGGATTAATTCCGGCAATTATTTAAATATATTTTCCGTTTATACGTTATTTTTATAGAAATAATTTAATTAAATGATCTGTTTTTTAATTAAACAGTATTAATTACATTTACCGACCTGAATGTTCGAGAAATTACGTAGAAAATATGTGCTTTATATCTATAAAAATAACGTATAAACGGAAAATATATGTCTGTGTATGTGTGTTTATACATATAGTTATATTTACTGATTATATATTTGCTTCCCAATCTCACCTTTCCTAAATGAATCACTACTCTCTCAAGCCAACCTACACAACAAATATATTAAGAAATCAAAAGAAAATGGTTGAATCCATCTTCAATCGAATGTTACTAGAAATGAAATATTCTCTTTAAATATAAAAAGCAAATGATGTAATTTTTCAGTTGACACAATAAATATATATGAGCGTTTCTAAATTTTTCTAGTAACTAAAAAAATTGTTTTTTTTATTTTTTATTTCTATTCTTTATTATTTTTTTATAGATATTTTGATCAAATAAGCTCATTTCGTTCTTTGCCTTGAAAAAATCCACCGTGGACGAAACGCGTCGGCTAAAACTACATGCAGTTTTCCTATTGTCTTTTTTCCTTTGTATATATATATATATATATATATATATATATATATTTTCTCCAGTCGGTTTCGACGTATGACGATATGACAACGTAACCAATTCATTCAGTTCTGAATTTTGTGCGATAATCTTAAGTGATACTTAAGACCCGCAGGTGATTTTCAAAGGGGGCCACATAGAGGATTGTGGGATGCGATCACTATTAGATTGGCTGACCTTTTAGATCTTACTCTCGCTTCTTGAAGACGATTCAGACTAGCAGGTTGGAAACATTGATCTCCACTTTACCCGCTCCAAGGCTAAGCGCTCGAGGGTGTTATAATGTTTATTGACAGCTGACAAGTTGCTCTTCAGATTGTCTTTGTATCTAAGCCATGGGCGTCCTACATCCCTATAGTTCTGATTTAACTGGCTGTATATTAGGATCTTGGGTATCCTGTCATCAGACATTCTCAAGACATGACTAGTCCACCGCAGCTGAGACTGTATGAGGAAACACACGATTCCTCCATTATTACACGTGTTAGGACTTCATTGGATGTCCTGTCTTGAAGATGACACGCAGGCAGCTCTTGTGGAAAATATCAAACTGGCGTATATGGTACCTGTATGCAGTCCACGACTCTGAGCCGTACAAAGAAATACAAGGACAACAGCACTGTAAACCCACAATGCAATACAACAGACTACCCACGATGCATCACTGACCTTTATATATAAAGAATCGAGCAAAAACACAATGCACTTGACCTGACGATTGCGTTTAGCATGAAACAAAGTGTCGTCTCTGAGTGTTGACTTCAATGTCCAAACACACAGACACACACACACAGACACACACATACATATACGAGGGTCATTCAATAAATAAGGTGAATTTTTCGGTATAAGGTCTTCTAATACAGATAGATACTTTTTTTTTTTTTTTTTTCATGGATTTAATTTCTTTTGCAGATTAAAAAAAAAAAATTTGACAATTTTGGGGATTAACAAAGATGGCCGACCAAGAACCATGCTCCAGGATTGAACAGCGGTCAGTTATCAAGTTTTTGGTTGCAGAAGGGTGCAAACAAGTTGAAATTCATAGGAAACTGTGTATGGTTCCACATGTTTCAGCCAAAAAATGCCTACAAGTGGGCTAAATTGTTTAAAGAAGGACGGAGCAGTGTTGAGGATGAAGACAGGCCTACAAAAGTGAGGTCTCCTGAGGTGATCGAATCAGTCAATGACCATATTCAGTCTGATAGAAGGGTGACAGTGGATGACATTGCAAGGACTTTGTGCTTATCTGTTGGGACAGCACACAAAATTGTCCTTGGCTACTGCCGGTGGGTGCCAAAGATGCTTACTGCAGAGCACAAACAGAGGAGGGTCGAGTTTCCCAGCAGTGTCTCTCCCGCTATGAGAAGAATGGTGATAAGTTTCTGAAGAAGGTGGTCACATGTGACGAGACATGGGTTTGGCACTTTGAGTCTGAGTCCAAACGGCAGTCCATGGAGTGGAAACTCGTAGGCTCTCCAACGAAGAAGAAGTTCAAGTCCCAGCGGTCCACGAGGAAGGTGATGCTCACCGTTTTTTGGGATATGCATGGCCCAATAACCATTTCATTCCTTGAGAAAGGAAGCACTGTGAACAGTGCCAACTACTGTGAACTGCTGAGGCAGGTCAAGAAAGACATAAAGAACAAACGTAGGGGTCATCAGTCAGAAGGAGTCATCTTGCATCATGACAACGCAAGGCCTCACACAGCAGCCCAAACGGTGCAGACCATCAATGAGCTGGGCTGGGAACTTCTCCCTCATCCCCCCTTACAGCCCAGACCTTGCCCCTTCAGACTTTCACCTGTTTGGTCCCTTGAAAGCGTTCACGAGAGGCACGAAGATTGAAAGTGACGATGAAGTCAAATGTGTTGTGAGCGACTGGCTGAGACATCAGTCCAAAGATTTTTACGCTGAGGGAATACGGAAGCTTGTGCACAGATGGGAAAAGTGTGTGACAGTGCTGGGAGACTACGTTGAAAAATAAAAAAAGCTTCTATCTGTATTAGAACTCTTTATACCGAAAAATTCACCTTATTTATTGAATGACCCTCGTATATATATATATATATATATATATATATATATATATATATATATATATATATATATATGACGTGGTTTTTGACTATGTAAAAATATAAGCATGTGCAAGTATACAGGGGTGGGGCTGCTGAAATGGTCCGGCCTTGATCATCTTTATTAATTCAATGATAAATTATCAGGACACTGATTTTAGCAAATGGGTTAAATTAAGATCTTTTCAGTATTCCTTCGTTTTTGGTACGAGAGCGACACTTAAACGTGTAAATAGCCTAAAGGACTGAAAAGTATAGTCAGTGTGCATGTGTATGTTTATATGCTGTGTTTCCGTCTGTGTGCGAATGTGTTGGGTTTGTACGTGTCTGCGTTACTTTGATACGTCGTTTATCCTGGGACTAAGTCCTTGTCAAGTGCCTATGTGATTTGTTGATAAATGGACATCCGATCAAAGCAACGTGAAACTAAAGTTGATGGGAGTTAAGCCACAAAGCCCCTCGCATTGTTTATCGCCAATGAAGATCTGTGTCGAAAAAATCCCTGCCCTAAATGTGGACATCAAGTCGGAACCAGCTTCGTCAAAACTGGATCCTTGCTAGCAAAAATCTTACAAACACTGACATAAGCATTCATACAACCGACTGTCATGGTTGCGGCATTTTTGTGTGCTTTCTTTCTTTCTTTCTTTCTTTCTTTCTTTCTTTCTTTCTTTCTTTCTTTTTTTCTTTCTCTTTGTTTTCTTTCTTTGATTTCTCTCTTTCTCTCTCTCTCTCTCTCTCTATTTTCTCTTTCTTCTTTCTCACTCTGTCTATTTTATCATTTGTCTCTCTCTCTCTCTCTCTCTCTCTCTCTCTCTCTCTCTCTCTTCTCCCTCTGTATATTTTCTCTATTAATTTTAGACGACGAAAAAAGAAAGGATTCAGGATACATTTCTCTTTTCTTTCTCTCTGTGTCTTTGTTCTATATTTTCTTCTTCTTCTTCTTCTTTCTTTCTTTCTCTCTCTCTCTCTCTCTCTCTCTCTCTCTCTCTCTCTCTCTTTGTTTTCTTATTTCTCGCTGTTTTTTCTCCTTCCTTCTCCAATATCTCTTTTTTTTTCTTTTTTCTCCCCCGTTTCTCTTTTTTCTCTCCTTCTCTCTTCTCTCTGTTTTTTTTTTTTTTTATATTGACTCTTTTCTCTCTTTACTTTTTTCTGTATCTTTTTACTCTCCCTTCCCCACTTTCCTTCTCTCTTAATCTCTTTTATAAAAACGACCGACAGGAAGAAGAAAATGATTTTCACTCCTGTAATTAGACAAGTTTAACTTTGACGCAAAAAGCACACTCATGAAACCCTGGGACACCTGCAAATTCGGTTTAAGGAAGAAGGGTATTAAGTTTTATTTCTGATGATAGCAGACGTTGTGAGCATAGATCCTTGCACGCAGGAGATGCTATCTATCCATCAATCTTACAACCATATCACGATAAAACACGGGTTCTCGTACGATCACTGAAGTTAAGCAACGTGGAGCCTAGATGGGTGACCGCTTGGCAATACAAGGTACTGTAATCTTGAATGTGCCGAAGTGGGAATGCATAACACTTGGAATTGGAGTACGGATAGGCAAGTTTCAATTCCAGTCGGGTTCGTTATATTCAATGAGCGAATACCATTAGGAAGAATAAGAATCAACTCCATCTACCCCTCCTCCAACTCTAAATTAGAAGGACTTGTATCAGTAAATCGTTATTATCACCAAAAAGTTCTTACAATTTAAAAATATTTTCTGGCTTTAAATAACCTGGATAAGTGTTGATAAGCCGTAAAAAACAAATCGATCAATCTATTTAGCCTTCCATGGAGATGCAATGCAGTACAGTAACACTTTTAACGCGCGAGACTTACACGTTTGAATGTTGGTTGGTGCAAATATTCCGAAGTTTCGTCGATAATACCACAGCCGTCAAAACATCCCCATTGTTAGTGCAAAACTGAATTGCCTCCCAGGAGAAGGATCCCTTAAAATAGTATCACTAAGTTGTTCCTGTCCCACTCAAAGAAAATATGAGGCCGTTGGTGATTCACCAAAGACTAAGAACTGTTCTCCAAGCGATTGAACACAGTCAGGACCTAAGTTCTGTTGGATCAGAGCCGTCAAAACATTACCATTTTTAATGCAAAATTGAATTGTTTCCCAGGAGAAGAATCCCCTAACGTAGCATGATTGAATTGAGCCTACTTCGCTCAAAGACAAGATTAGGCTGTTGGTGATTCAATAATAACTAAGTAATGTCCTTGAATCAATTGAAGACTTTTCGGACCCAAGTTCTATCAAACTGCAGCCGTCAAAATGTTCCCACTGTTAGTGCAAAACTGAATTACCTCTCAGGAAAAAGATGCATTAAAATAACATCAGTGAGTTGTGCCTTCCTCGCTCACAGACAAGATCAGGTCATTGGCGATTCACCAAAGACTAAGAACTGTCCTGCAAGCGATTGAACATTGTTTCGGTCCTCAGGTAGGAATCATAAACAGATCATCAGATATTGGATATCTGGTGTGCAGATATTTGCTATTAAGTTTACCTACCACATATGATGTTTTTCTGATATATATATATATATATATATATATATATATATATATATATATATATATATATATTGATTTAGGTCGTTGGCAATTCACCAAAGACTAAGAACTGTCTTCGAAGCGTTTGAACACACTTCGGAAATAAGTTCTCACGACCCACAGCAATCAAACGGTTCCCACCCTGGGTTGTTTCCCAAGAGAAAGATCACTTAACGTAACACAAGCGAGTTACGCCCATCTCGCCCAAAGAGAAGTTTAGGCCTTGACTATGAACTGTCTTGGATGCATTTAAACACAATTCGGACTTAAGCTCTGTCAAAGCGTAGCCTTCAAAACGTTTCAACTTCTTCAGTAAAACTGAATTGTTTCCGAAGAGAAGGATCCATAGCGTAGCATGTTTGAATTGTGCCTGCCTCGCTCAAAGACAAAATCAGGCCATTGGCGAATCACCAAGGACTAAGAACTGTCCTGTAAGCGATTGAACATTGTTTCGGGGTTCAGGCAGGGTGACTGGGAATCATAAACAAATTATCACATATCGGATATCTGATGTGCAGATATTTGCTATTAAGTCTTCCACATATGGTGTTTTTTCTATATATATTCATATATATATATATATATATATATATATATATATATATATATATATATATTCAAAGAGATGATGATTAGGTCATTGGCAATTCAGAAGTTTAGGCCTTGATCTATGAACTATCTTCGAAACATTTGAACACAGTTCGGACTTATGTTCTTTCGAACAGTCACATTCAAAACGTTCCTACTCTTAGTGCAAAACTGAATTGTCTCCCAGGAGAAGGATCCCTTGGCGTAACTGAATTGTGCCTGCCTCGCTCAAAGACAAGATCAGACCATTGGCGATTCACTAAAGACTAAGAACTGTTCTCCAAGCAATTGAACATCGTTTCGGGCCTCAAGGGGAAATCATAAACAGATTATCAGATATTGGATATCTGGTGCGCAGATATTTGCTATTAAGTTTACCTTCCACAAGAATTAGTGCGAAACTTCATTTGCAATGAACGATCGAAGCGAAATTTCTAACAATAACTCTGCTACATGTACCCAAGAGATGCGCTTTTTATATCATAACTTCTTGTTTTAATAAACGTTTACGGCATTTCCATTACTAGATCTACAAACTATATACAAGGCGTTTTCAAACTTTTTAGATCATCGATACCGTCATTGATCCTTCATTGATTCCTAGGTATCTAGAAAATATATCAATAATAATCTTTTTTTTTTATTCTGCCTTTTTTCCTTCATTAGATAAGATTCATTTTTATGTTATGTTTTAGTAGAAACAAATTTTTATTAAAGATAGGAAAATATGTTGGAGCTTATAGAGTCAGCATTTTCACGTTCGTGCTGATGAAATTCGTATTGAGTTTCATTTGAGCGCTTTCGCTAGAGCAAAGTATCCCAAACCTTTTAGACCATCTACTGGACTCTCCCATTGTTTCCAACGTATGAGAGTCAAACAACTCTGTTCCGAGGAACCAACAACCTGCACATGTGGGTTGATTATAGTGCTGAAGGCTTCGTGCAAAACCAAATACACAGACCTGGTGCACTACATACAAGGTCCCCAAACGACCCTCCACTGGTTTTGAATTCAGGGTTGTCCTTCTCCAGTTGCCACCTAAGGCTATAGAACCTATTTAACCATAACCTTGAGAAGATTCCTACCTTTCCAAAATGTATTAGCACGTAAGTGAATGTAATGGCTTCGACTGGAATTCGAACTCGGCTCTCTGATGCCTCAATCCCAGTCGTTACCCATTACTCTACTCTGCCTCCAGAATCCTTGATCACTCATCGACGTAGGCCTGTAAAATATCAATGATAATATATATTTATTTTTATTTTTTGTTCTTCATCTTCCAATTTCCCTTTCCATACAAGACGTGTTTGCTTGAATAATAATAATAATAATAATAATAATAATAATAATAATGAGAAAATATTCAATATTGCTAATATTGTTAAGATCCATTAAACATAACGATATACCTTATTATCGAATTGATGACCATCATAAGGAGGTGTAGGATAGTAATATGGGCGTTGATATTTGGTTGAAATTGGTGATTTTTAGCCGTTAGTCACTATGATTTATTTAATGACCCCCTTTGAACCGCCAGGTATTTACAGACCACCTTTGATGACACAGTCATTTATCAACACCTACGATCGTCATAACAACCGTCCCCTCCCCACTGGTTGATATAAACTACTTTGAGAAATCCTGCTTCTCATTATTCAACTGATTTCCACTTTAGTGTTCTTGATATCATTAATACGTCAAAATCACAGAAGAAATATCCGAACAAAATTTGAAACCTTAATGATTCTTCTCAAAATTCTAGGCTAGCATATTTACGATTTGATAAAATCTATTTTCATTGTTTGATACAACCAGATACAGTCATGGAAACTGGGGGACAATTTCTTCCTGAATTATAAATGTCTTTCGGGGTGTTTTACATAGTGAAATCTCCTATATACAATGGAAGCTTATAGAATGCTCTAGTGGGTGTATTTATCGGGGATTTGAGCTCTTCAGAACGTATTCGAGGACTAGTGGTGGGTTTCTCCGCTTCATTGTGTTTTAGAGCAACCTAACCAGCAACTGATTATCGTTCACTGAGTTTTATTTCAAAGAAGTCAAGTCATTAACCTTAAAATATTCAAACCTATTTTGAACACTAAATATGATATTCTGTCGTTTTCATTTCGTATTATGCAGTCAGTTTCAGTATAAAATAAGAATCAATACTTGTGTCGGACATTATAGCCTCTGAAACAAAAAAGGCACAGTTTAATAATAATAATAATAATAATAATAATAATAATAATAATAATAATAAATGCTATTCCGTAATAAAGTGAGCCAACAAATTTAAAAAGAAATTTCAAGTGAATGACGAAGTAAGCCATAATCCACTTACCGCAGCGGGGAAAAAAAAAAAACAAAATGAGGCAAACGTAAATGCAATGGACCAAAAGCAGAAACGATAACAAGAGAGATCCCTTTATCTGCCCATGTCAAACAAACTGATGTGGACAAACCGCGTAGCCATCAGTGGTTGCGTAGTACAGGATTAAATGCTGAAACCAAAGGTTGTATTCTTGCTACACAGGACAAATGCTTACTAATTAGAAATTACAATAGAATCCCTTCATATACGGAATCCCTCACATCCGGAGTGCCTCATATCCGGAATCCCGCATATCCGGTCATGATTTTGATGTGTATATCTGAATTATTTCGGTGATATTTAACTGATTTGTAATTTGTTTTTCAGGAAATTTCCTTTGGATAATTGCTTATGCTTATTACACCCTAATGGCTTGTATTGGTGCAAAAAATGATGGGAATAAGAGGAAAGGATGACAACGAGGCACATAAGCAAAAAGATAGCGACGAGATGCATGATTGTGATGAAACCTGGATTGAAATTGAAAAAGCTATCGAAAAGGTTGTGGAAAGAAAGCCAGTATTCAGCTACGACGATTGCAATAACGTACGCAGAGTTTAAAAGTGTCTTTCGTTTTAAAAAATTAAGAACAAAAGCAAAACGAAATGCGGAAAAATTTGACATTAGAAGAGAAAGAATCATCATGAAACAGCGTTTAAAAATACTCGTTACATTATTTGTTTTGCATACGTGGCATACTTAATTTAATGAATTTTCATTAACATTACAGAATTTATTTCTTTTTCCTTAAAATCAGTTCCGTTATATTTCAATCCCCATTAGCTTATTTTCTTTACTATAAAACATTGAAAATAAATGTTCAACCTGATTTCAGTTCTTTTATTTTATTCTAAATATAACCCCTAATATCCGGACTTTGTAACTAATTCCTCGTATCCGGACTTTGTAACCAATTTCTCATATCCGGAAGGCCGCCTTAGTCCAGTTGTCAGGGATTCTATTGTATCAAGAAAACTTAATGAAAAATTGTGTTGACCCCAAATGCAGGTTCTGTGATGAATATCCAGAAACAATTACGTAACAGTATTGACATTTACTGATGCTATAATTTAAACAACAGAAATAATAACAATAGTATCAACCATGATGATGGAAGGCAAAAATGTTCTTTAAAATGATTAATAGGGAGCAGTTTTATTTTAGGGGCGTTAAAATTAACAAGCCATTTCTTGTCCCAGTTCACAATAGATTGTAAGCCATTTTCGCCAATTTGTATTATATAACATGGGAGATTTACTATTAATACAAGAGTAAATAGCTTTGTCATACACATAGATACATAGACATCAGGAAGGTCATTGATGAAAATAAGGGAAAAAGTCATTCCAAGAATAGAGCCATGTGGAGCGACCACTTTAATGCAAAATGATCTAGAGGAGTGGCCGTTCAAGACAACTTTAATTATGTGTTTTTATTATAAATATTAAACCAAATCTAAGAAACAGCCAGAAACACCAGAAACCTTCAACTTGTGAAGAAAGCCAGCATGAAACCTTGTCAAACACAATCGAAGTATCTAATGTACCAACACGAGTTTCCCATTGTTATTTAAAGCTTGACAGATTCTTTCAGCAAAAACCGTCAACACATCGGCGGTTGACCTAAAGAATCGAAAACCATGACGTTTGTCTGAAGGAAGACCCTGCGATGTGAGATGCATAGCAAATTCGGCGTTGATTAGAGTGTTAAATAAGAGTTATCTCCGAACCTAACCAACTAGCGATCACAGGTCGAGAGAAGACGAGAGAGAGAGAGAGAGAAAGAGAGAGAGAGAGAAGATACAACATATGATTGAATCGACACTGTCACCCGAGACCAACATCCTCCACCAAAGGTCTATACAACAAGGGTCTCTAGTACTTTGCCGAAGAGGAGAAGAAGACTAACAGGTCGATAGTTCAAACTGTTCTTCCGAATTCTTAAAATCATATATACATGAGGATTACCAGCAAGAGAAAGAAGCATCAAAGCATCTATTTTAGAGCTTGGAGACAACAAGGGCTTGTTCGTAGTTGCCATTCTTAAGGACAATTGCAAGGATTCCATTAAATCTATATACTTTGTGGGGGTCAAATTTGGAGATAATAAAGAAACCTATGGACAGAATTATATGGGTATCACACAGTAAAGAGGTAATTATACAAAGAATTAAATAGAAATGTTAATGTAATTAATGGCGAAATCTCTTCATAACAAGACTTAAGGCATATAGATTTGATGTTGCGAGGCTGAATATAATGAGGATGAGAATGTGAAATTTTCAAAAATATTCGTCCTAACAACAACAGATCTGACATTATTTACATTATTCGGACTATTGTCCTCCTATTTGTCGCCATATTTATTACAACGTTTCGGCCGTTGTACACTCCGGCCTTCTTCAGGTGGTTGGAATGTCGAACTGAACCCTGCATTTCGCTCACTGTGGTAGACTGTTCTAGTTCCACGTGCCAGGTTTAATGGATGTCAGTTTTCAGTTATCTTCTGTTAATTTCCCTCTTAAAGTTTTTCCACTGCCTTAACCGGGTATTGAACTCACATTCTTTGGGTCCTGTCACTAACGCCTTTATCCATTGTTCCATGTGTCCACTGTGCAAACGTTGTAATAAATATGGCGACAAAGACGAGGACAATAGTCCGAATAATGTAAATAATGTACATAATACCTCATCTCAGAAACATAGACAGATACTGAAGGGCCGAAACGTTGTGATAAATATGGCAACAAAGATGAAGACAATAGTATGAATAATGTAAATAGTGTACATAATAACTCATCTCAGAAATATAGACAGATACTGAAAGACCGAAACGTTGTAATAAATATGGCGACAAAGATGAGGACAATAGTCCGAATAATGTAAATAGTGTACACAATACCTCAACTCAGAAATATAGACAGATACTGATGCGCCGAAACGGTGTAATAAATATGGCAACAAAGATGAGGACAATAATCCGAATAATGTAAATAGTGTACATAATACCTCATCTCAGAAATATAGACAGATACTGATCAGATCTGACAACAATTTAAACATAAGGATCGCGTTATTCTATGGATTATTAGTAAGTTAATGTCTTATTAAGTTTTGTTAGCGAAGAGATTTCGCTATTTATTACATTAACATTGCTAATTAATTCTTTGTATAATTATCTCTTTATGATAAATATACTACACAATTTAATATATATCAGACAGTAAAGACGTGACTTTTCCAAGCTACCTATCTCGCAATTGCTTCTTAGCTCAGAGTTTAATCAATTTGTCGCTTGGACAAACTAATGGTGTAATTCTGGAAACCTAAATCGGAAATTTGTAATTGGTGACATTTCATCATTACTTTACATACCTAACAAATTATTAACAAATTATTTTTCTTAGCAAAATAGTCATTTGATCTTCAAAGACTTGTTTGATAATACACATCATTTTTATTGGATCCTAATGTCTTATCTAATGTTTTTCCGCGTTTTCGACTATAATAAGATATTATCAAAGGATTTTATTTTTGTGATGATGGGGTTACGTATATGTGTATCCATTGCATATGCTTTCGATCTGCAATCTTCAAAAATCTAAATCTCTTCTATCTTCTTGAATCCCATTCATCATCTGTCCTTTCCTTAATCCTCCCTATAATCAATCTTTTCTCTCATTTTCACTCTCTTGCATCCTGGGTATGACAATAAACAACATCCGCATCCTGGCTAAGATAATAAACTTATGTCCAACAGCAAGACCTCTGATCAGCAGGTTTTGAGGAGCGTGGAACCACCTCTTAATTGCTGGTGTTCCCATGCCTACCCAGACCCAGGGTGGTAGCACCTGTTAGGGTCCCAACTATGGGCAAATAGTCAACCCCGAAACTGAGGTAAAAAACATTAAAAATTATTACCAGCAATACGTTTTTGTAGAAAAAAAACTATTATCAGCAATACGTTTTTGAAAAAATAATATTACCAGCTATACATTTTTGAGGAAAAAAATATTAACAGAAATATATTTTTGAGAAAACAAAAATATAACCAGGAAAAAAAAGTTGTCCGCATTAAATGACCCATTGAGGTTGATATGCCGTAAAACAAACCAAACCAAACAAAACTTGTAAGGGTCCCGGCTATGGGCAAATAGTTGACCCCATAACCTGACTCAAAACACTATGAAAGTATAAAAATAGATTTTAATACCAGAAATACTTTTTTAAAAATTAGTATCAGCAATAAATATTTGGAAAAAGAAAATATTACCAGAAATTAAAATCTTGTCAGTACTAAATAACTAATTTAGGTTAATATACCACAAAACAAAAACCAATCTATACATTTAAAAAAAATATATATTACCAGAAAAAAAAGGTAATTTTGTCGGCATTAAATAACCCATCGTGGTTGATATGCCGTAAAACAAACC
Source organism: Acanthosepion pharaonis (assembly GCA_903632075.3). Classification (NCBI taxonomy): domain Eukaryota; kingdom Metazoa; phylum Mollusca; class Cephalopoda; order Sepiida; family Sepiidae; genus Acanthosepion; species Acanthosepion pharaonis. The sequence goes on along the minus strand of CAHIKZ030001893.1, from coordinate 190,393 downwards.
AAACCAAAGCATTTTCACTGTTTGTAACCCCCTGCATACGTGGTATTTCCTTGCTTGGAGTGAAATGATTTTTTTTTTAAAAAAAAAAAGACCTCTTGGCTACTAAGTTAATCCAGGTAGCGATGGGCTTTCAAATGTAATCCACTTCACAAATGGAAATCCGGCTTCATAACACAAGTCTTGAAGAGGGCTTGGAGAATGTGACTCTCACAGGACATAAGGCAAGAGGAGCAGAGAAAAGCAGCGAGTAACCTACTTAAGGAGAACAGGGATTGGGAGAGATAGCAAAAAGACAACCCTTAATAATAGTTACAAAGGATAGGAAATTGTGGAAAGACATGATCACCCACGAACTGAAGGGACGAGACACATAGAAGAACTGACGATAGAACAATCAATGACTCTCTAGTCTACAGTAGAACAGGTCTGTCATTATAAAGACCTTTTTATATGCGGTATCCCTTCAGGACGTGGGTTATAATGGCTCTCCACAACTTCCTATCATTTGTAATTCTAAACGATGTCTGCCCCCTCACTGTTTTAACCTAGGGAAGGTTACTGAATAGAATAGGACAAGAACAACACATATAAGATTCGCCAGCGGCGCGTAGAAAAAGTAGTCAGCTGTTAGAAGTAAGTCGAGGGAATTCTAAAATGAATCTCCAACTCTAGGATATCTACCAACCGACCCACGCGGTCAGATGTGGCACAAGAACGAATTTAATGTGGGGTATCCGATCCCGTAGGCACAGCCAAAAATTCCCCATATACACGGTATAAAACGGGGTTGAGCAGCTGCTTCCCGAGATGAGACCCTCCCCTTCGACATAGCCTCGTCCAGGGCTCCTCTCTGCCCGGAGGCAGAGAGTTCCACCAGCACAGTCGGAGACGAATCTCCAACTCTAGTATATTTAGCTACCCCCCACGAGGGTTGCATGTGGCACAAGGCCGGTTTAACGCGGGTTATCCGAGCCCGTAGGCTCGGCCAAAAATATTCCCTTTTTGAACCCGCATAAACGGGTCCAGGGGCAGTCTACCTCTCCGAACGAGACTCTGTCTTTCGACAGGACCTCGTCCGGGTTCCTCTCTGCTCAGAGTCAGAGAGTTCGACCGTCTAGCTGGAACAGGTCGCAGCTAGCTTAAATCTCCAACTCTAAACCAACGTACAGTATTTACTACTGTATTTATGTGAATAGGGACATCCCCATTATCGTCCGTAGGTATGCTACAACACTATCCTTCCCAGTCGATTTTCACAAGATTTTTAGGTAGGTTACTCACTGATTCCTTCTAGCACCTTGCCTTCATTATCTCCTGAGAGTGTCTAATTCTCCAAACCCTCTTAATTATTTTATGTTACAGAAATTTCAACTGTTCCTTTCTGATCTTAAGTACGATTATTCTTTTTGATCATTAAAACCTTCTCGTTGCTTAATTGTTCTATTCTATGGTATTCTTAGAACCTTTCTATAGGACTAAATCTCTCTTGTTTAGTCTCCTCTTCATCTGTGAAGAAATCGTCTTGTATTCACTGCTATATAGAAAGGTTTTCCAAATCCAGTGACAGTTACACCTTCACTGGTTGTTTGAAGTAGAGAAACAGACGTTTGCAAGGTCTCGGATGCTATAAATATTATGAACACTACAATTACATATTCTGACAGTTTATATCCATATAAGCCTTGATTACAGCGCCCATTAACCATCCGCTGTACAAAATTAACACTGCAATTATTTGTTAAAACAATGTGCAAATTGGACAGGTCCTGATGACCATTCGTCGTTGTTTGTGCAAGCATTCGTCATCGGGCGTGAAGACAAGGAAATTTGATTACATCCGTGAAGACAGTTTCTGTTGCTGAGGCTGTCGTGACTCCTGGGATTACGTCAGTGACCAAACGGTGGACATCGACTGAAATCAAGGACTCGTCCACTCAGCAGATTACTGCTATGTGAAATCGGATGCGAATGCAGATTATAAAGTTATCCATTAATCGCTAGAGACCAGTGTCCATCTTAGTCTATCTGCGTGAGAAAATTGACTTTTGTTTCTCATCAGTATTAGCTTCTCAATTGCTCTCTACCACTTTCTTTCAAAGATTTTCTCTAACTTCCACCATTCTTTTGCCTATTTATATGATATCTCCTATATCTCCCCGGTTATTTGTCTCTTCTCTCTCTCTCTCTCTCTCTCTCTCTCTCTCTCTCTCTCTCTCTCTCTCTCTACGTTTTTCAGCCATCTTCCTTTATTTCTCCCCTCGCGTATACTCTTTTCCCAACCCTCTCGCTCTCCTATTTATGTTCTTTACTTTCAGTCATCCTCTTCCTATCTCCCTTCCTCTTTCCATTTGTTGTCTATTCATTCTATTTCCATCCTTTTTCTTTTGCTATCCATCCATCCTATTCCACGAAAAGAATATGGTTGGAAAAAGTCCTGATATTTTACTGTAGAAGCCATGACGATTTAGGCACATTTTTGTCACAGTTCACACGTACGTGTCTTGCCTAATAACAAACCAGTACCTGTCTATATTTCTGAGATGAGGTATTATGTACACTGTTTACATTATTCAAATTATTGTCCTCATCTTTGTCGCCATATTTATTACAACGTTTCGGCCGTTGTACGCTGCTGCCTTCTTCAGGTGGTTGGAATGTCGAACTGAATCCTTTATTTCGCTCACTGGGGTAGACCGTTCTAGTTCCACGTGCCATGTTTAATGGATGTCAGTTATCAGTTATCTCCTGTTAATTTCAGTCTGAAAGTTCTCCACTGCCTTAACCGGGTATTAAACTCAAACTCTTTGGGTCCTGTCACTGGATCTAACCAACACCTTTATCCATTGTGCCATGTGTCCTTGTTTATGTATTGACTAAATTTCGTAGACCTTTGATAGAAAGAGATTTTGACATTTTGCTTAATGATGATAATTCCAGTTTTCAAGAAGAATACGCAATATTATTGATCCTGACCTGGCATCTCGGCTTCAGTCCCTTTCCCCCCACCGTAACGTAGCTTCCTTGTGACTTTTCTATAAATATTTTCATGGTAATTGTTCTGATGATCTTTTCTCTTTGATTCCTAGACTTTATGAATTTAACCATATACTACTGGTGGCAATCATTTTACAGTTGAAATGTCTAGATGTAGCCGTAATTTCTATGCTAATAGTTTCTTCTCTAGCACTTCTCGCTTGTGGAACTCTCTCCCAGTTTCTGGCTTTCCACTCAACTTTGATCTTGAAAAATTTAAATACGATGTCAATAGTTATCTTCTCCCTTATTAATTCCTATTTTTTTTACTGTTCTCTCTATAATTTTTCCAATATTCTTCTCCGTTCAGTAAACCTCTTGCGTCTTAGTGGCTTTATTACCTTGCTTGAGGTGAAATAATTAAAAAGAAAAACAAATTGACGATGTTCAGTTTGAATTATTTCTAGAGTGTATGGCTCGTGCCTATTCATCCGAACTCTCTTTTACGGTTTAGTTAAGAGTAGAGAACTATATTTAGTTTAGGTTTTTGACCCCCGGCTACCATTTCCTGCGATTCTATCAATCGGTCGATTGGGATCTGTTTTTATCTCTACGACTGAATAGATGCTTTGGGTTAGAAGTCATAGCTACTTTGGCGTCGGTGTAGGAGTATTTATAACAGTTCTTTCAAATGCTGTTTTTTGAAGCGTTCAGTCTGCACCTTGAGAAGAATAACACTGTACAAACATTTCTACTCAGAGACAGAACATTTTTGGCTTGAAAGACTCTGTGATAACCTTCTGGCATACCTATCTGTCTCTTAATTTAACGTTCGAAATATAATTCATAGCGATGAAATACGTAATTGCGAGTCAACTAACCAAGGATGAATGATACGAAACTGCGTCTAGAATTAGTTTATCATCTTTTCCATCCGACAGTGTGTCGTTAATCGCGCATTTCAGAGTTTAACCCGATCGAGGATTATAATTTAAAAATACAACATAATCGCCATTGAATTCCGAACGACTAGTATTGCTAAAGGTTCATTTAAAAAAACATTCGTGCAGTCGATACGGATGCTATTAAGGTTCGTACATGTCAGCTGTCGTTTAAAAGGTTTTAAAATGGCGTTTGTGATCTACATACATGATTCGTTATGGAAGCCGACTGACTCTGAACGGGGAACTTTTGAAAGTGACTATTGAACTGAATTCAGATCAAAGCACGAGGGATTTGACCAAAAATTTAATGTTTCAAGTTCAACTGTTCACGAACATGGCAAGCGAATTGAGAGAACATACTAAGAGGGAGTTTTGTTTCATGGTGAGCTTTCACTTATGAACTGAACACAGAGTTCCGCCATTTGAAGTAGTCTTTTAATCAGGAATGCCTACCTTTCATTTTGGGCATCGCCTACTCACAGGTGATAGAAAATGGATTTTGTACGTCGACAGAAAAAAAACAAAAAAACAAAAAGCAGTAGTTATCAGCAAATGAGTATCAACACCAAATCAACACTCCAGCCACAGAAATCCTCGTTTTGTGATTAGTTGTATATAAAATATGTCGTCCACTACGATCTACTGGAACATGGAGGGACCATCAATGCAGACGTTTATTTCTAGCAAATCGATCGAGTAAACAAAATATTACGTCGAAAGTGTTCGGCTTTATTAAATAGAGAAGTTTTTCTGTCTGAATTTCTAGGATAAAGAGTTATTATTTCTTTTCTTTCTTTTTATGTGCCGTGTCCTTTCAGGACGTAGACGATCATGGCTCTCCACTTCCCACTATCCCTTGTAGCTTTCAATAAGTTTCGTCCCTCTGCCACCTCCCCCAGACCACGTCATCCACTTGCTTAAACCCGCCAGACATGTCATGCGTTGTTTTCCCTTGTGTCTATTCAACCTGTGGGTATCAGATTCTCCAATCTCTCCTTTTTCATTACATGTCCCAGAAACTTCAGCTGCCTCTTAGTGATGTTAAGTATAAGCCTCATCCTTGTTTGCATCCTGTCCAGGAACTTATCGTTGCTCACACGCTCGGTCCATGATATCCTTAGCATCCTTCTGTAGAACCACATCTCCATCGCCTCGAGTCTCTTCTTCATCTTTGAGGAGACCGTCCAATATTCGCTGTCGTAAAGAAGGACAGATGTCACGTAACAGCCCAGTATTCTTTTCTTTGTTAGCAAAGAAATCCTCCTGTCTCGCAAAATCTGCCCAGCTTTGGAATGCGTCCTTGGCCATTCCAATACGTCTACGGATCTCAGTGTCGCACATGCCGTCCTCTGTCAAAACAGTTCCCAGATATTTAAACTTCCGCATCTGCTTGATTTTAGGATCCCCGACCTTCAAATCGTATTTCGGGCTCATCCTTTTATCGATTATTGCCTTCATTTTTGTTGTTGTTATCGGTTTCGGTCATTGTGCTCTCCGGTCTTCCTCGGCAGCCTACACTGAACTGAACTGAACTCATCTAATCTACGGGGGTATACTGTGTTCGTTCCACTACCCATGTATAGGGATATCGTCCAGTTCTTATTTATAGTACTGCTCAGTTATTGCTCGCCCGTTTCCACCGAGTTACTTAGAGCTTCAAAGGACCTGAATAGAGAGGACACACAAAAGAAGATTAGTAGTAGTAGTAGTAGTAGTAGTACTTTGAACTATGTTCGATGAAACACTTTCTGCTTAAATAACTCAGCAATTGCTTGTTAAATAATCTGAGATAAATAAATAAATAAACTCACATAAATAATGGCCGGCTACTCTGGTTTTTCGAGAACACGCGTCTGCTAAGGCGACTAGCCAATCCCTGTCACCGACACCTGCTCAGGCACATTTATTTTTATTAAACACCCACAGAGCCTACCTGTGGTTTATACTGCAACTATGCTGAGCAGACCTTAGTTACAGTTTCTGGGAGAGAACACAAAATCTGTCTTGAGCAGCAATTTGCACAACGCCAGTAATCGCAAATCCTAGCACAACTATAGACGGCTTCTGTACAGTTTCGTCTACACGACTTCACCTCAGTGCTTGGGTCGACCCGTGGTATAGTTTTCAGACACTTTTCAAAGGTGCTGCACTATGGGATCACCTCCCTAACTCGATAACATCAAGAACTCACCATTCTTACAAATCAACCATGGCGAGATTCGGAAAATTAAATTTCAATCTACTCGGCCATTACATACACCCTTGTGCAAATTAATTGAAACAACCACTTTAGTTTTCTTTCTTTCACCATACGGTCAGTTTTAGACCCACTGGAGTGACAGGGTGTAATAGATTTCTATTTTCCTCAGATTAGATCATGTGCAGTGGTGTGCACTAATATGAATCTATTTTCTGGGTGTATGATGAAATTTGTTTGGCCTTGAAATATATTGCGTCATTCGTGATTGAATCAGAGTTTTATCAGTTCCAGACACTATTGTTTCGACTGTCGATTAGTTGTCCTACGGCCATTGTCTGCGATGGACGTAACTCCAACGAAGCGTACGAAAATTGTAACGCTGCACGAACACAGTAGCAAGCCTTCCCAGTGAGCAAATCAAAGTACTATAGATTGGCCCGGAAACTCTCCTGATTTAAATCCAATCAAGAATCTATGGTCAGTCTGCAAGGAACGACTTCGTGGAATGGACATACGAAGTACTAACATGTGTACTGGGTCATGTTTCATTGGAAAAATACGAAAAAATAAATAATAACGGAATTATTCGTTTTGTTTCAATTAATTTGCACAAGAGTATAAATAAATAAATACATAAGTTTGTGGGTAGCGGAATGGCTATCGGCAAGCCGGGTTCAAATTCCGGGCTCGTCTGATGAATTCACTTTCCCAGAAATACCCTTGGTAAATACATTTCTCCCCTCACTTAGTTATTGGTTAAATGACAGAGTAGACTGGGATCGCTAATCTAAGAGAAGGAATATTCTGAATTCGAGACCGTGGAGGAGGTTAAAAAAAAAGCACTCCGCTTTATTTCCGATTAATATATTTGCAATTCCCAGAAAATAAAGAAAAGGAATCTGTGGAGGACCATGATCGCCTTCGTCCTGAAATGATATAACATTTAAGAAAGATTACGCAGAAATTTCTAACCTGATGAATTAGAAGCAATTGTCAAAATGCAAGATGAATAAAACAACTGTCCAACGAACAGAATTAATAAAGTTTGCACTAAAAAGATAGAAAGAATTATAATTAATTTAGGTTTTTGGCCTCCAGCTACCATTTCCTGTCATTCTATCAATCGGTCGCTCGGGATCTGCTTTTACCTCTGCTACTGAAGAGTTGCTTTGTGTCAGATGCTACAGATATTATGGCGCTGGTGTCGGAATATTTAAAACAGTTCTTTCAAATGCTGCTTATCGAAACGTTCAGTCTGCGTCTTGAGATTAACGCTATACAAACATTTTACTCGAAGCAAGAAATTTCAGGCTTGAAAGACTCTGAAATAACCTTCTATCGCTCGGCTGGTTCTGTTTTTTCCTGCCTATCCCGAAGCGTTTATCGATTCATTTACCAAACCGCCATTACTTATTTTTGCATGTTAATCTACTCAACCGGCTATGATAATTAGTAAAAATCCAAATCTATGAAAAATATAACATAATTAATAACTATTAATTAATTCGAATATAATTATTATTAGTTATTACTTCAGGTATCCCATAATATTTGTTATATTTGCATATATACTTCAGACATTAAATGTAACAATTACTATGGGATGGCGTTTGTATCGCCTCTCGTACTGCCAATGTGAATACGACGTCTCGCGCTATTGTAGTATATGTCCAATGATCTTTCTTCGTTTACGTGCTGGATGCAAAGACACACATTAAGATGAGGAAGAGACAGTTGAAATGTCTGGGATATACTGTAAAGACAGTTTCGAAAACTTTATACTCACAGGACGTAATGGAAAATGGAGTAGAGAAAAACAACGAACAGTTTACCTAATGGGTTTGTGTGGGTGGGTTGGCAGAGCAGGGAAAAGATTGGATAGAGTCAATAGAAAGGACTGGACGTTGTGGAGAGCCATAATCGCCCACAACTTTAAGGGAAATGGCACATCAGGACGTGGGAGATTATGGCTCTCCACAGCTTCCTGTACTTGTAGTTCTAATTAACTTTTGACTCTTTATCATTCTTCTTTTTCCCTACTCTTTTCCATCCAGATAAATTCATTTGACAAGTTACTTGCTATCTCCATCCGTCTCTCTTGCCTTCAAAATGCCATGTGAGTGTTTCATTCTCCAGGTCTTCTTTTCTCATTATGTGTTCCAGAAATTTCAACTGTCTTTCTTTCTTTTTTCCCTCATGTTCACTCAAGGTAATCGGTTAATGTGTGGGTCTGTATGAGCTTAAGAATAGAAGTTCATGAGGTTATGTGGGAAAGATAACGGTTAATCGTAGACATGAAGAGGTCAAGATTGTAGTGCTCGGGAAAACATTCTCTTGGGAGCCTGTTCCATGAAGCAGTTGTTCTTTCTACATCTTCTGTCTTCGTGTATCTCGTTCCTCTTTTGTCCTTTCATCAATCCTCCTTATTCTCAGTATTCTATTTCATTTTCACTCCCTGTAACCCCTTGCGTCTTAGTGGCTTTGTTGCCTTGCTTGGGGGTGAAATGATTAAAATAATGTTTTTTTTAAAATCCTGGTCGTTTTCTTAAGATCGTCCCGTTGTATAAGTTAAGTAAACCCGACGAGAAAGCGTATCCTTCTTATGCCTCTTTATATGTGTGTACTCATTGAACTCGTTTTCTATAGAATATAGAGAATGGTTAACCGGAAGTGATAAAAATTTCAGTAACAATAAAAAGAAGAGGAAGGCGAACAAAAAAGAACAAGTCAAAAGCAAAGCAACTATACGCTAGAAACAAAGTAAAAAGTTTACTAAACAGAATTAGTGTTGACACACAAAAGAGATACAGTCAAATGATTACAGCCCTCTAACAAAAATGAGATTTAGAACAATTTTGAGGAAGGAATTAACGAAATACACGTTATCGTTGTGATTTTAATTGAACATTTTAGGGTGAAATTCCTTGTAATATTTCATGCACACGAAATTAAAAATTCGACTAATGATTTTTATTTTTAGAAAATGGAAACAACAGACACATATACTTAACATAAAAAAAAGACAGTTGAAACTTTTAGGGCACATAATGAGGAAAGAAGGTTTAGAAAATCTGACACTCACAGGACATATTCAAGGCAAGATGGACAGAGGAAAGCAGCGAATAAACTCGTTGGTGGAAATAAATGTTTGGTACGACAAGAATTCGGAGAGCTAGAGAAAAGACAAAATATAATAAGAGCTACAAAGGACAGAGGCATGATAGAGTAATGGCGATTTTCTAAGCGTAGGTTAGATGTGACACAAGGCCGAAAGTATGGGGCTCACGGTGCGGAGCGAACTCACTACTCAGTCGTAATTGATCTATCGAGACAAGCCTGCCAACCGTTACACCACGTCCAAGTGCCCACACGGAGTAATGGATTCCGTGCTAATACCCTTAGGAAAGCTATGAATTCATCTGCACCCCCCTCACACACCAGTTATGGATAAATAGCAGGACAGGCTATATCATATAGCCTTGGGTGGCAACCGATTAAAATGGAGGAAAACTTTGAATTAAAAACCTGAGAGTCTACTGTACGGACTGAGGGGCGACTCACACCATATTCCGTGGTGTTCGGTTATCGGTCAAGAACTTGGAGCACCGCCTAGCTATCTAAAAGCTGAAAGGATCATCAGGCAGAAGAATCAAAGTCCGTTTCTTCTACACCCAGTTACCTCCCTAACCCGACGATTGAAAAAGAAGAAGAAGAAGAAGAAGATGATGATGATGATGATGATGATGATGATAACTCCTTGACAAGAAATTGTGGAGAGTCATGATTTCCCACGTCCTGAAGTGACACGGCACATAGAAGACGAAGAAGAAGCGGATTAAGCTATCGTCAGCTGCTCCTGCTGCATAATAATTACTAACCCGGTTTGGCATTAAGAATCAGTCACAGTACTAAATTTGAATTTACCTTATGCTTATTAAATAGTCATCATTTATCTATATATCCTCTCTTCACGTCGACCAAGAAACCTTTTTCTGTTCACCAACTTTTACAAAATGCTCTCAACAGCGCGTATTATTGTGTGCTCAGCCATCTTAGCTCTGATATTGATCAAATGGAAGCTAACCAGTCGGACTTGACGGGAAGCATCAAAACTTTTTCTATGACGAACATTTTCAACCCATTATCGTTGTATTTGTTAATCATGCAATATCTAAGATGAAACTAGAAAGTTTGTAATATCTGTCATTTCGTATACAGACGATAGTAATGAGAAATTCTAATAATATTATCATTATCATTACATAAGCAGATTAAATGGGTTCGGTGGGTATAAACGCAAAAGTAAAGATCTTGTCTAATTAGATTCGATTCAAACTTTGATTTCTCCATTAGCCATCTTTCCAGAACTACCTCAGGGATCAATCAATTGTGACTTGTAGAAATCGATCGAATGGATCAAATAACAGAATCTAGATTCAAATTATTTGCAGCAGCAGCTATGGATTAAACGCCATATCTCATATCATCCTCCTATCATCTCCACATCTTCATATATATATATATATATATATATATATATATATATATATATATATATATATATATATATATATAAGATATGGATATATATATATATATATATATATATATATATATATATATATATATATATATTAAATAATATAGACATATTATGTTAGCTTGACGATCACAACATTAGCAAAACGTCTTTCACTCTATTTGTCGGATACAAGTTCTATCTTACAACATTCCTGTCCCCCTTCGCAATACAGGAAAACACTTGTTGACATCCCCAATATCGTACATCATGAAAATAATAGACATAAACGTCAAATTCTCAAGACCCTCTATATCAAAAGCAACCAACCAATACTGAACAAAATTTATTACGAGAATAGTAGCAATATTTTAAAATGTATTTGACCGAAAATTAATTCTATTTGCATTTTACCATCTCTGATTAGCTCCCTAATATTGCGTACACTTGTTTACAGAAAAACACGACAGCTTCAACAGTTAATTTTAAAATAATTATAACAGAGCGCGTTCATGCGTATTTACAAAAATTCACAACACAACGATCACAGTTATATTAAGTTATTCACTCCTGAGGATGGTCTCGAGGGAGATCGCATGTACTTGGGTTAACAAAACTACAGCTCCTTCCTTGATGAATTTCAACTTAACATCAAGAAGCTAATTAGAGAACTAGAAAGGATTAAAATAAATAGACATAATATGTTTATATTAGTCAATGAAACATACATAACATGCATAAACACAGATGCATAATCACGAAATATGCATAGAAAACAGAAAAAATGTTGATTTAATAAAATAAACCCCATTTACATTATTTTCAGCAAGCCATTTCTTCGTAGATTTTGCAGTGTGTTTAAGATCTTGTCGAAAGATCCAATCAGGTGGAAGTTCAAGTTTTTCAACCGAAATCATTAAATTTGCTTCCAAAATATTTTGATATTCTACGGCATTCATTCTACCATTTATTCATGATGCTTCCACCACCAGTTTTCACTGTTGGAACTGTGTTCTTTTGTTTCAAGGCATAGCCATCTTTCCTTCATATTTTATTTCTAGAATTACGTCGAAACAACTTACTTCTGGTTTCGTCTGTCGATAATACTCTTTCCCAATACGTTTTTTCCTTCTTTTGTTCATGAAAGAATTTCAACCTGGAATCTATGTGTCTTTTCAGTAGGAGTGGAGTTTTCCGAAGGGAGCGTGAATTTAGATTGATTCTTTGAATTTCATTGCTTATTGTCCGTTTAATGACACAGATTGCGTTCTTTATTTTTCGATTCAGAAAAGATTTTCGGTGAGACGGGGTCCGATTTTGCAAAAAAAGATCGGTGATTTCTTTTTTTAACTGATATAGTCACTAAAAATCATCATGTTGAATTTTTCAAGTTTTCGTAAAATTAACTAAGGGACTGAAACACATGTAAAAGATTTTTTACCAAGATGTATAACTTATAGAATAACTATGGATATACAATGGAAAATCCTCAAACAAGTCAGAATTTGCAGATCTCGGTACGATCCTTGTTTTTTATGTCTGTTGGAAAAAATATGTATTATTGAGTTTTGGAATAACAGTCAATTATTAAACTAAAAATTTGAAACTACTGTTTTTTGTAGGCACATTAAAGATCTAACATTGCATTCTTGCTAAACTTTTAAATTTAGAACTCACCCGTTATTATATTTTCAACCTTTTTATATACGTTTCTACTGATCTATCTTAGATTATGATTCTAAATTGTTTCTTCACATATATAATACTAACAACAGTATCAGATAAATTGATTTATATCCATACTTATTCTACAAGTTATACTGTTCGACAATAGTTCAAAATCTGCTTATAAAATATTTATATTAACATTCCATACTTTATATGCCTTTTTATATTTTAAGTTTTGAACTAAAATTTATTGACCATTTTCCAATGTCTATTAATTTAAATACCCCCAGAACAAATAACAAAACTTCACCCCAAAAAAAAGATTTTCTCTCTCTCTCACTTGTACCATTTCTCTCATCTCTCTCTCTCTCTCTCTCTCTTTTCCACTTGACCATTTTCCAATGACCATCTATTAATTTAAATACCACGTTTATTCCAGAACAAATAACTCTCTCTTCAACTCTAAATCTCTCTCTCTCTCTCTCTCTCTGGTTTTCTTTCTCTCTCTCTCTCTCTTTCTCTCTCTCTCTCTCTCTCTCTCCCTCTCCCTCTCCCTCTCTCTCCCTCTCTCTCTCTCTCTCTCTCTCTCTCTCTCTCTCCGCTCTCTCTCTCTCTCTCAACAAATCTCTCTTATCTTATTCTCTCACCTCTCTTCCTCTCTCTCTTTCTCTCTCTCTCTCTCTCTCTCTCTCTCTCTCTCTCTCTCTCTTCTCTCTCTCTCTCTCTCTCTCTGTTTTCTCTCTATGTTTTCTCCCCTCTAAGCTCTCTTGCTTGTAAATAGAATTGTTTATAACTATTTTGGTTCTCTACCAGTTCGAGATGCAGCCTTTTTCCCCATCGTCTTGAAACAAGAATTGAATAAACTCTCACCAGTGAGTAAGCCTCATCGAAACAAGAAGTTGTTTTTTTTGTTCATATGTATAAATTATAATAAATAAATAAATTAATTAATACATAGATAGAGAAAGAGAGTGGGAGCAGGCAGGTAATAAATTACCTACAGTGCAAAAACCTATAATTTTATTTGAAATTTAAATAGATTATTTTTCGAAATAAGAAGCAAGACAAATATTACCGGCTCATGCTCTACGGTTCAGATAAGTAGCATTTTGAAATGACTTATAATTACTTGGAAGTAAAAACCCTTCAGTATGTCCTGAAAGGATTTTACTCCAACTATTTAAGTCATGTCAAAATTGTATAAATGCCGGCCCTTTAATTAATGTATCCTCCTTTTTAATAAGGCTTAAAATTAATAACAATTGTGTCTATTTGCCTAAAGATGTTTTCAGCACGCCTTGTATGTCGCTTTCTGATATTTGCTTTGCAAATTACACTTTCTGATGTTTTATTGAATCGGAACAAAAATTCCTAGTTTTTTAGGTGAATTTCAAGGTCAATATTTATATATTTCTACACAGATTTATCCAACAACATATGTTCCATTTTGTTCCACTAACTTTCACCATTTTTGAGTCAGTTTCATGATTTTATCCTACCAAAACTTAGCGTCTTTCTGAGTGACGATGCAGTTTTTACAGATTCTAGAATATTGAACGTCTTCCCATTAAGAGACTTTTTTGTACAGATCGAAAAAAAAAAGTGGTAGTCCGAAGGAGCAAGGTCAGATGTGTCCACCGTCGGGTGTAATAAGATATACCAGTCAAGCAGTGCCAATTTCTGCCGGGTCTGAAGAGAGACATGAGGCCAGTCGGAATACGGCACCATTCCGATTAGCTAATTCCGGTCGCTTTTCATCAATTGTTGCCTTTAATCGGCCCAGTTGGAAACGGTACTTGCCTGAATTTTCAAGGAGAGCTTGTAATCTACAATGCCCTTCAAGTCCCACCAAATATACACCATGACCTTCTTTGAATGCAGACAAGCATTTGAAGTTATTAATGGTGGCTCATTACGTTTGCCTCAAGATCCTTTTCACTCCATGTTATTATAAACAATCCATTCTTCATCGCCTGTGGTCGTTCTTTTCAAAAATAGGTCTCATGGTAATTCCGGCCTTCAATTCGTTTCTGTTAAATCGTGGGGCACTCAAACATCGAAACGATTCACCTAGCCAAGTCTTTTCAAATGCCTTACAACGAGATTTGTGGAGTATTTCTGCGATGTCCCACATCGGGAAACCTAGATTATTTTTAATCAGCATTTCCATTTTGGTCATCGTTCTGTCGGAATGTTATCGGTTTTCCGAATTAAAATTTCAGCGCATCACTCATGAATTGTACTCTCAGCTACGGTGCCGTCTCCATAAACGGCATATAACCTTTTGCTATTTAGAAAGCTGTTTTGTCTTCCTTTCTGGAAGTAAAAAAAAAAAAAAAAAAAAAACATCAAATGAAGAAAATGCACCTCATTTTCTTCCAGTTTCACTTTTAGTCTAAAAATCATTTCAAATTCACAATCCACACATGAATCATATAGAAAGACGCGTCAAAATGTCACTTTTCAGAATATATCTTCATGACATAAATTTCTGTCACGTTTGAAATGAAATCACGTGCAGAATATCACTAAATTATTGTTACATAATTATAGTGAATTATTATTATTTTTTTTTATTTATTTATTTTTTTTTTTGCCAAAAGCAATTTAAAATATTCCTTTTTATAGGCTTTATTTTTGAAATGGAATAAGATAATTCTAAACTTCGGAAATTCGCTATTGCCTATTAAAATGACAGGAAGAAGAAAACGATGTAAAAACAACAATGGAAAAGAGAGGTAACAAAGCGTAAACGAAATAGCTCCAGTTTGTTCAACTTAGGAAGCTTAGCATTGCAGCCAAAGTCTTCTAAAATGCTATCAATAACAAATGAGAAAATAAAAAATACCCAACAACAAATCGAATATAGCATCAAAATTTATATTATTTTTATTTATTGTTATGTAACTAAATACATAATTGTCAGCAATGTTTCCGTAAAACTTGATATTCATCCTGTAATAAATTCTTAATAAATATTATTATAGTTATTATTTTACTTAAGTGTATGGTAGTCCTACATTTAAAATTCCTTACGGCTAAACATGAAAAGAAATGTTGATAAAAACTACCTGAAATCTTTAAGCACGTATTTGCAATGACCTGTTGTCGCTTATCAGGCAGTTCTTTGATATCTTTTGAACAAAATTTCGCAGGTTTTGATGAGTAAGAAGTTTCAAACGAACTCTTGAATCTGGTTTGCATTAGAGAAATCTTTCCCCGTCATAGCATTTTGCAGCGATCGAAAAAAACGTAATAACCGGTTGATGCAAGCTCAGGTGAATATAGCAAGTGGGGGCGGTAGCACAGACCAACCGACTTCCAAAATTTTTCTTGTGTTATTCTTGTTGTATGCGGCCTTGCATTGTCATAATATTTTTCCTACTGACGAACGCAGGGCGCTTTTCGACCAAAACTTTTATGAGCACGTTGCAGCTGCTGGACGTATAAATGTGCATTTAGTATTTCATTGTGTTTTAAGAACATTAAATGAATAATACCTTGACGACCCTGCCATTCATACAACATTACCATTCTTCCATGGAGCTCAGCTTTTACGGTAGATTGTGAAGATTTATCCTTTTGCGTTGAACATTGTGGTGTGGAACCCATTTTTCATCACCTGTTCCGATATATTTAAGGAACGGTTAGCTAGGATAATACATTGTCCATTACAACTGATTCCTAGAAACGGAAATTACTTATGACTCAATATAAATGAAACTGACTAATTTTTTTTCACAACAACCAAAGAAAGATTATTCACTCCGATTGATGTAAACCTATCGTAAATTCTCTGAAATTGATTTCTGTCTGAAAATCGACATTCGGTCTTTTTTTTCCTTCAATATCTAAAAGACCAGGAAATGGCAATAAAATAGCACTCATTTAATATTTTACTCATTTAATATTTTACTCATTTAATATTTTACTCATTTAATATTTTACTCATTTAATATTTTTTACTCATTTAATATTTTACTCATTTAATATTTTACTCATTTAATATTTTACTCATTTAATATTTTACTCATTTAATATTTTACTCATTTAATATTTTACTCATTTAATATTTTACTCATTTAATATTTTACTCATTTAATATTTTATTTTAATATTTTATTTTTAATTTTTTATTTTAATTTAATTTTTTACTCATTTTCTGACATTATTTATAGCAACATTTTTTCAACATCTTTTCATCAATGAGAAAAGAACAAAATAGTAAATTATTTTTGCTTACGTAATATATATATGGGCCGAGTGGTTAGAAAGTTCTCATTCTGACCATGAGAGCCGGGTTCGAATCTCACCATGGTCAATTTGTCAGGAAAGTTACTTCCTGATTGTTATGGTCCGGTTCCTTGTACCACGGTGATAGTCCAAGGTAGAACCAATAAAGGAGAACTCGAACACGGATATGGAATAACACAGATATATTACAAACAGGAATATATACAGAGAAGTAGAAAGTGTTAGTATGAACAATCAGGTTTAGTAGCAATTGTGTGAACACGACTCTGTTTCGGACTGCCTCTGACTCGACTGACTGACACCTGACGGACTTCACTCCAGACTTCAGACTGAACGGTATTTAGTCAACCCCACCTACGAGGGCATCATGTGGCACAAGGCCGGTTTAACGTGGGATCTCCGAGCTCGTGGGCTCGGCCAAAAATATGCCCTTTGAACCCGTATAAACGGGTTCAGGGTCGGTTTACTTCCTCGACTTCAGACTGAACTCCCTGCTTCCTCTTGAGGCGCAGTATTTATTACGTATGGAATAGTCCATTATGTTATTATGGGTAAGGTCCCATAACACTGATGTTATCAGACTGGAGGGGTAGATCCCAGCGTGCGGCACCTTTGGAAAGTGCCTGAAAAACATACCACGGGTGGACCCAAGTCATGTGAGTAAAATTGGGTAGACAGAACCTTTGGGGCCGTCGATGGCTGTGCTAGAACGAAGTCACAAATCATCGTGGCCGAGGGCTTAAGTGGGTTGGTCTTGTTCAAATTGTTGATCACACTAAATAACACACTTTCCCAGGAACTGTTACTAAGGTCTGATCAGCATAGTTAAAGTATAAATCACAGTAGAGCTTTGTTTGTGTTGAATAAATCCAAATACGCCTACAGGCTAGTAGACGGGTATCCTCGAATACGAGGCTATATATATATATATATATATATATATATATATATATATATATATATATATATATATATACTGATTAACTAAAAAGAGTTACAACCAACGACATGCAGCAAGAATTACATCTACAATCTCGTATCAACGGTTTAAGCAAGTAATCCGGCACCAAGTACTTAATTTTGATGTGTTTAATGTCGCAATTATTTATCAAAAGAAAGATTTATATGACTTTGATAAAAGCCAGATTTCTATAGTCAATAGAATAGGTCAGAGCATTTCTGAAAATGGTTTGTGAGGTACCTGCCTTCATTTGTAGTGAATACCAATCGGTAGTGGTTCAAGCAAGGAAAAATCAATACAGTACCCAAGCTAAGCAATATTAATCAACAAGAGCGCATCTACAGGGGACAATGGGTTAGTTGTCGCCGTTTTATATTATTATATATACATTCGCGTTGTTTGTTTTTGATTTTGTCGACGGCGAAGTATAGTTGAGCACCGTCTGTTAAAAAAGAGCACCATGACGCTAGTCACTCAGCCAGAAATTTGGAAACGACATACTGTACTGCTCGGCATTCACGCCAGAAGCTCCAGTACGGACATTTCAGAGAGTTGTCAATCTGAGGGCAAGACAGACAATTCGGAAAAAATTGGATGATACATCCAGTCAACATAATAGTGTTTGAAGTGATCAATAGTCATAGTGACGTTATGCCTCCATTCATCTTTCCAGACTCAACACAGAGACCTACATTAAGTGCTTTGAGGAGATAGTGCTGCCCTGGGTCAAGAAAGTGACAACATGATTCTACACCATGCCACACAAGCAGGAGAACCCAGTCATGGCTGCCAGACAAATTCTGTGACCACATCACCCTTTACATCTGACCACCTAACTCCCCACACTGCAACCCCTTGATTATTATATGTGGGGCACAGTTGAGCAAGAAACCAACAAAACTCCTTGTAATATCAAAGATGAACTGAAGGCAAGGATTATGGCATCATTCACCAACTTAAACAAGGAGACCGTTCAGAAGAACTGCAGGAGATTCCGAAGTCGTCTGGAGGCTGTGGTTGAAGCCAATAGCGATTATATTGAATAAATTTACTCTTTAGTATTTGAAGATATTTTTGTGTAATTTTGGTAAATATATCTGTTAAAATGAGATGCCAGTGTTATTTTCATTTTGGGATAATTTAGACGACAATTTATCCATCGCACTCTGTAACGGACATGCAATCGCCGGAACTGGATTTTCTATCAATGGATGAAGATTGCTTGGTTCGATGATGTTTCGATTTCCTCTGAATAAGCGTATGGTAGAGCGTATATGTGTTGTTATCTGACAGATGCTATATAGCCAATAGCTGCAATGAGAAAAGAACAAGCCGATCTATATAGAAGTAACATTGTTACGCACACCACCTACCTCAATATCCCTGAAGACAAAGTTTCGGAAATTTTCTTTTCTTTCAGAAAATAAAACCTGCTGCAACAGTATTTTCACTATTGCCCGAATTAATAACGAAAAAGAAAGAAAAAAAATGCAAATCAGATTCAATTACAAAGAAAAAATATTTATTTATTTCTAACCAGCTAAACAATGGTTCTTGCAAAAATGCGTCTCTTTTTGCTGAGAATAAGATGACATATTCTCTGACTAACACATAGCAGAAAACAAAAAAAAATTACAATGCACCAAAAACCAAAAATAAGCGCCCACCTGCTGTGTCAATGGTAACAGTAAAAAAAGTGGGGAAGAGCCTTAGCTCTACAGTACACTTTCAGTCCTTTCAAGGTTCAAAAGTTTTTATCTTTTTTCTTTTCTCTCTTGTGTAGACAAGGTTCTCTTCTTGGTGACCAAACTCCCTACTTTCTTCACTTATTTTCCTCCCGTCCGCCGGGAAATTATGCCTTTTTTTACGGTCGCTAGAAGATAAACATTTACTTTAAACATGGGGTAAAACACTTTTTGAAAACGCACGTGTCTGCTTCTTCTTCTCAAACGGCTTTAGCTCCAAACTCCAATTATGGACTTCTTTTCAACTTTCTTTTCTGGGGCTTCTTCAAGAGGACTTCTCAAAACTTTCTCTGAAGGGGAAACTTGCTCTCAGCAACTTTGTTACCCATGCATCCTTCAATTATGGGCAAACGCTGCCTGCCTTTTCAGCAGGGAGAGAGAAAACGAACCTCTTCTTTCTAAGCTGTCTCGTTTCCAACTGCTGCTAAGGTCTAGTCCCAGTTCTCCCTTTCATTCCAAAGGGAGCGGTACACCTTTGAACCGTCCAATCACAGTCCATTAAAAAAATCAGCAGGTTCTTAGGGCCAGTAATACAGAGTGTCTTTTGTTCTCTCTGATCTAAAAATTTTCAAAGACAAAGTACCCTTTTTCATGGAAATTGTCTTCTACGACTGGCAGTGACATCTGTCTGTAGAAAAATGCGCTCTGCTGCACTGCAGTAGTTATACGAAAATGAAGACGATTTCTCTGTGTCCCCATGTTCACGAAACTCCCTAGATCGTAATCCCATTGAACACTTATGAGATGCACTAGACCAAAACGTTCTGCGAGCAGAACATCTATCCCATAATTTGCAGCGGTTAATCAACTGGTTAATGTCATGGCACCAAATCCAAGAGAAAAGAAGAAAGCTTACAGTATCCAGGACTAATTAGGTATGAGCTATTTAGTAGATACACTAAGGACCAACATCCTATTAAGCGGGGGGGTCATAAAGTTTTCGTCTAGATAGATCTGCGTAACACGATTTGTGTCCCTCGTTAGCAACTGTTATTTCCTATTTGTTTACGCCAAGAAAATATTAAAAATGGCTAATATTTCCTTCAAACTTTGCTCTTGTGACCAGGATAATATTTCTGGAATTTACCGATTCCATTAGGGAAAATGGCAAATGTGAACATTCTCGTTCACGTAAATTAGGAAAAAAAAACGACATCTGATTGAAATGTAGCATTTATTTATTCTAGGATTACACAAGAGAGACCACAAAGAATTTACAAGTAAGCAGTTTTTTCACCATTTACGATTATACTATAAATTACTTGCGCCTCCACCCAAAATATAGTGTCTCATCAGGTTTCCGATGTACGATTATTGCTAGCAGTGTTCAAAGTCCAGTATATCCTGGTGGAAGCGCTCGCCTTGATTCTCTGAGTACGCCCCCCCCCTTACATGTTCTCTTTCAATTAATCAAGATGAGCGTCAAGGATGTGGGGGGTTTTAGAGTTATCAGGGAAGCAAGCAAGAGGAAGAGAGTTCCACAGACGGGAAGTGCGAGAGAAGCTCTTTGAGTAGAAGAGACGGTTACATTTCGACAGTGAAAGAGTGGGACTGAGATGCCAGCCTAGTAGCTCACTTAAACTCATGCAGTCTGGGAACCAGCAAAAGTAGCTCGTCGGAACAGTTCCCGTGAAAATAATTGTAGAAGAAACAGAGGGAATCCACGTCACGTCTGTAAGAGAGCGACTGTAGATCAGGACCTATCGCATTGCTGGATTTTGTTGAGGACTTCGATACGTACGTACAGAGGAGGAACCAGGCCATATATGACTAATATTCCAAGCAAGGATGGATGGTTGATTCATAGATTTGAAGGATGGACTCAGACGAGGATTTTCAAAATTCTGACTTTGGGCTCCAATTAATCTTGAATCTTGAATGATACTGGGAAGTCAAATGCGCGATTTTTGAATCATATTTAATACATATATTTCAATAACAGTATTTAAAAAAATATTTGAATTATAAAAATATCCTAAACTTTTACACTTAAATATTCCACAATCCAATCAAGCCAAACTTTCCATCTTACCTTCTAGAGTTATTTTGCAGAGTTTGCATGCGAAATTAGATGTCCGGGACTTGTCTTGATGCCCGACAGGCATGTTGAAATATGCCTTGTAAGTCTCACACATTTTAGCAGATTTTGCCAAAGAGTAATTTTTCGCTCTTGATATGATAAATTCAAATGCTTAGAACTTGATGATGCCATCCGCGACGAATGCAACGACGATATATATGCACTTAGACAGCTAGAAGTTATCTGAACTGTTCAGTTTACGTTCATGTATTTATACTGCCATCTATGTTGCCAGAACGTACTAGAAATTCTTGAAACTTTTAGAAAAATTCTCTATAGTTCTTGAAACTTATATAAAATTCTAGAAAATTATCCTTCGGAAAATCAGCGCTAAATCTGTCTGGAATTTAATGGAAAAAATTTAATTTCAAAACATTCGATGTCCAAGTCACAAAACAAAGTTTGAACGGAATAATAGTCATTTCCTTTGCTTTCTACACAATTAGTAGCTATTAAGAAATAATACTACTTGACCAAAGGTAAAAAAAGTAAATATTTTGTTACACAGTGTAATGAACCCGAATAAATATAGGTATGAACAGACTGCGACAGAGAGATATATAATGAGCAGAATGAGATAGATAGATAGATAGATAGATAGATAGATAGATAGATAGATAGATAGATAGATAGATAATGAGCAGAATGAGATAGATAGATAGATAGATAGATAGATAGATAGATAATGAAAAGAATGAGATAGATAGATAGATAGATAGATAGATAGATAGATAGATAGATAATGAAAAGAATGAGATAGATAGATAGATAGATAGATAGATAGATAGATAGATAGATAGATAGATAGATAGAAAAATCAAATAAACTATACAAGCCAACGGTCTACCAAACTAGATTGCTGATCGTTGTTCAAAGTCACACGCTCATGTATTTGTTCGTGTCCGAGTGTGTGTCTGTATATATATATGTGTGTGTGTGCGTGTGCGCATGCGCGTGTGTGTGGGTGTGCCTGTGACTCTATATAATATTTCTAATTGTTTACGGTCGATAGTCTCGCATCGATATGCAAATATTTATGACAAAAATTTGAAATGTCGGGTCCAGATTGTTAAGCAAGAATTGACCATTTGAGCCAGAACCGAAAATGTATTTTCCGCCAGACTTCATAATAATTAGTAAAGGCATTTCGCGAGAAGATGGCCTTCAAGAAATCGTTGTCTTCATTGTGCGTGACCATTGCTCTGCTACTAATTGCTTCTATTTTAGGGTTAGAATTGGCCTCTTTCCAATATAAAGCTTACTTTCAGTACCAGGGATTTCTGAAATGGTTATCTATATTGATAATTTTTCACATTGAAAACTTGATAAAAAATCGGTCTAAATATTTTGATAACAACAACAAAGATAAGGACAATAGTCCAAGAATAATTAGGGCGCTAATGATAATCAGAAATTCAGACAAAAACAAACAAATCTATTCAGAGTTTTAATTTTCTAACTTAAAAAAACTATCACCACGGAAGAATGTATAGCGCCGGGTTTTCAGATTGAAGATATATATTTGAAATTCCGCATTCCCAGAATCAAACGTGCAAACGATGTGGCTTCTGAAATTCTTTTTTTACTTTTTTATGCTGCTGTAACAAATGATGGATTAATAGTAAGGCAAACGGGGTTCTCTTGCCTTGGTTGGCAACTAGTCTAAGAGAAAGAAAACTCAAATTCAAAACCAGATTAAAGAGAGGCGGGTTCCGACAGAATTGATTGCCCTAGACTCAGTTCCGTTGCTAGGATGTCGTATTCGTGGTACCCGATTGGGTTATGGGACTTGTACCGTGACGAACCAGTGGTAAGTGTTGTGAAATTAAGACGAACAATAACGCGGAAAATGGTATCATGAAACCGAGCTCAAGTACCCGTTGAGGTAGATTTTGTTTATTTTGCGCTAATGCCTTTTGGTAAGGCATGAATCCACCTTTCCCTGTAAGTTACACCAGGATTTACACTATTACACTTACTACTAGTACCGTAAAACCTGCTGTGTGTTACTTGGAAAGAAGATGGGCACCGCCGATTGACGATCATTTCCTCGAGAAATTTCATGGATGCCTATCAAAAAACCCCGATTTTCTCATATGTAGTTGGATAATTGGATATAAAACCAAAATGAGATTGCGCTTAATTCAACGTTGTGTTCCAAGCAGAACGATACTGCTAGAAACAC
Organism: Acanthosepion pharaonis; assembly: GCA_903632075.3. NCBI lineage: Eukaryota > Metazoa > Mollusca > Cephalopoda > Sepiida > Sepiidae > Acanthosepion > Acanthosepion pharaonis. The sequence goes on along the minus strand of CAHIKZ030001893.1, from coordinate 166,864 downwards.
CGCACATGACGTCACAAGCCGCGTAACCAATTGGAAACGTAAGAGACCCACATATAGTGCAGTCATGGCTGTATTGGGGTATCTATGGCAAGATAATTTGGGAAGAACCAGTCCTTCTTCGGGCTGTTTTTTTTTTTTTCATTGAAATTTCTTTCTCCTCTACTGGTAGCCACCTCAAGATAAGTGAGTTCAGTCACAGCAACTATTTAATCCTTAGTTGGGGAGAAATGATACGGTTTCAAGGGTATTTTTAAGAAAAAGAACGGACTCTTTCTATGTTCGATTTCAGAGTTGTTAAGCATTATTCTACCCGCACCGATGCGCTGCACAATCACAATAATAATAAGAAGAATTAGAATTTTTTGATATGAAGCAAAATTCTAAAATAGGTCCATGCGAATAATTCCGATAAGTATTTCCTTTCCAAGTTGCTAACACTTACACTACTCGCACCCAAAGCCCTGCACTGAGATCACGCAAATAATTTCGATACGTGTTTGCTTTCCCTGTTGCTAACCGTTACACTAGTTGCATCCAAAGCCCTGCACTAAGACAATGCGAATGATTTTGATAAATAAATAGAAATAAAGTAAGAAAGAATCATTAAATGTAGATATTCGAAAGACAGAACGAAAAAAAAGGCAGAAAAAGCGTTAAATGGGTGTTATTTGAAAGAAAGAAGGAAAGAATGAAAGAAACATTATAACGGAGATATTTGAAGAACAGAGAGAAAGAAAAGAAAAAAGAACAACATTAAATGAGAGGGTATTTCTAAGAAAGAAAAAAGACAAAAAGAAAGATTAAAAAGAAAGACAGAAAAATATTAAATGGGGGATATTTGTAATAATCCAAAGGAAAGAGATAGAGAAAGAAAGAAACATTAAAACAGAGATATTTGAAAGACAGTAAGAAAGAAAAAAGACAGAAAAAACATTAAATGGGAGGTATATAAAAGAAAGAAAGAAAGAAAGAAAGAAAGAAAGAAAGAAAGAAAGAAAGAAAAAGAAAGATGCAATAAAACAGATATTTGAAGGGCAGGGAGAACGAAAAAAAGACAAAAAATGAAGTAAATGGGTGATATATGTAAGAGAAGAAAACGTAAGATAGAAAGAAAAAAAGACGGAGATTCGTAAAATAATCTTTTATTTATTAGATATTTTGTGTTATGTCTACATAAATGCAAATTCGTGCGTAAGTTTTTTAATCGGATTGTCACGGCATGATTATGTTAGTCTACAGGAATGTAAACACAATATTTATGCTGTCATAGATTCTGTAATATTGTAGTTACGGGTGGATATTGGCCGACCACCAACTGTCTGGAATTGTGAGAATTTTTTTTTTCTTTTGTTTTTTGTTTTTTTTTTGTTTTTGTTTTTTAATCATATCTCGATAAAGTACAAAACAAGCGCCGTGTGTAATAATAAATATATTTTCGTCTGCAATTCTCCCTGCTTGATCGATCATGTTCTATAAATTTAAAAAATAAAAAGAGATAAAAATAAAAATTGAGCAAATATAAAGTTTTATCTTTCACCGAAAAGGCCTTTGTGATTATTGGTTTAACATTTTCATATTTTATCAAATTTACACAGTAAATAAAGACTGCTAATTAATGGAGATATCTTCTTACAATATAAGGTGTAATTTGTTTTCAAAAATAACAAATAATAAACAGCATAATACTTTAATTAAAACACATCAACCTGCGTTCTAAAACCCAATGGTTGGATTGTTGGTACTGTAGGAACATATAAAGACAAACACTCTACTGATGAGACCTTTATTAAAAATCTTATTCGGAAATGCGGGAGAAGAAACTATTAACATAGAACTTACGTTTATAACTAAAAACTTAAACAACTAAATTAGGAGACCTAACAGCCAATCTAGTAAATTCTATTAGTATTATTCTAATTTTTCATAATAATTTAAAAATTTATAATCGTATAGATTATAAATTTTAAAATTTATGATCGTATAAATTTATAATCGTATAGATTATAAATTTTAAAATTATTATGAAAAATCAAAATAAGACTAATAGAATTTACTAGATTGGCTGTTAGGTCTCTTAATTTAATTTTTGAAATTTCTAATTATAACCGTGAGTTCTATGTTAATAGTTTCTTCTCCCGTATTTCCGAATAAGATGATGCATATCGAGATTGAAATTATAAATAAAATTTCCAAATTCATGTTTTTTTTTCTGTTTTGTTCAAGCAATTTCGACTCATTATCAAGAATTTGTTGTCGTCAGTAGGGTGAGCAATATACTTTAACTAAATACAGGGATTTTTAGATCGCTGGAATTGAAATCAGTTCAACGTTATGTCATATGTTACGGTTAAACAGAAGAGCATGTTTCAAATATATACGATGCTACCCAAAAGTAAATGAAACTCCAAGATAATATCAAAAAATTTCTAGATAATCAAGAAATCTTAAACTATATATTCATTAAGAAAAACCTTTATTAAACAAATTACAACCACTTTCAAATATTTTTTTATCGAACTGAAATAAAAATACTAATTAAAAATTAATATGCACAAAAGTAAGTGAACCTTTACATTTATACTCTGTATTTTTGTTTTTTCCAGTGTAAATAATAGTTTTGTACACGTGCAAACATCATACTGACTCGTGTTCATTTTTGGTAAGCTGAGTATACTGCAGTCAACCAATATAATTCATTATGTATGCATAAATGTGCAGTTATAGACTAAATTTAAGAACTTCATGAAGCTTTAAAAATCGCATAGTTGAAGTTTATCATGATGGAGATGACTACAAAAAGCTATCCAAACGATTTGGAGTGCACGTCTCCACCGTTCGACAAATTATTTATAAATGGAAGGCCTGTCTGACGCCATCGCAATCAAGAAGTGGTCGTCCGCGAAAAATAACTGTTAAGATCAAGTAGATATCTTGTTTGTTCGGCAAACCTAGGTAAATCCTGCTGTGAATTCTGTGGTTCTCCAAGACTCTCTGGTCAATATAGGAATCAATGTGCATACGTCTACAGTGTGACAAAATCTAAACGATGCCGGATTTTCTAGAAAGAAGCCACTGCTCACGAAAAAGCACAAACTCGGCTCAACTATTAAGAAGCTAGAAACGTTCCAGCGAAAGGTTTTATGGTCGGATGAGACCAGACTTAGAGATTTTTGAGAGAAACGATAGGCAGTATGTCTGGCAAGCTCATATATACGGCTTTTGAAGAGAAGAATTTAGTGCCAACAGTCGAACATGGGGGGGGGTCTTTGCTGCAACTGGGACAGTATGCACTGACGCCACAATGGACACTGCAACATACCAAGCAATTTTGAACGAGAGCGCCCTGCCCTCTATTCGAACGTTGGAGTTTAGTTCCAACATGACAATGATCCGAAACATCAAATTAAATCCGTAAGAGAATGGGTTCGAAAAATGAAATTCGAAGTCTTGGAATGGCCTAAACGAAATCCTTATCTAAACCCAATTGAAAATATGTGGTTCTAGTTAAATAAGGCGGTACATAACAAAAAACCCAGGTAATATCGAACAATTGTAAGAGTTTTGCCAAGAAAAATGATAAAAATTGACGCTCACTGCTGCCAGAAACTCATAATAAAAAAATTATAGAAAGGATGGTCGATGTCATGACCTCAAAAGAAGGAGTCAATAAATATTAAACGTAAGGGTTTTTAATTAATATTTTTTATTTCATTTTTAAAGTGGTTGTAATTAGTTAAATAATTTCCTTTTCTTAATGAATATATAGTTTAATTAACATTTATTGATTATCTGGAAAAAAAACTTTTTTTTACTTTTTTTAATATTAGATTAGGGGTTCAGTTAATTTAGCGCAAAAACTGCAAATATTGGTCTAACGAATTTCCTTTATACATCAGCCTTTTTCTTTCTCTCTCTCTCTCTCTCTCTCTCTCTCTCTCTTTCTCTCTCGTTTTCCTTTCACTATCTCTCTTTCTCAACTTTCTCACAGTATTTTTGAGTTTTTCATCTATTTCTTCACTTCTTTCCACTTTTCACACTCTCTTATCTGTTCTCCTTCCTCATGCTTCCCTACCCTCCATATATATATATATATATATATATATATATATATATATATATATATATATAATGCCTCCTGTCTGTCTGTCTCTCTCTCTCTCTCTCTCTCTCTCTCTCCCTCTGTCCCCATTCATCCCACTCGATTTCCGCTAATCAAACTCTGTATCTGTTCTCTCTATCTTATCATTTCTTTGTCTCGCGCGATAGTCTCCTCTCTCTTTCTTACCCTCATCTCTCTCTCTCTCTCTCTCTCTCTCTCTCTCTCTACCTTTATTTGCTCAACTGTGGATAGTCGTGACTGCTTACGGCTTTCATTTGAATAAATTATTTGATAAATAATTAACTGATACTAAGTTCTATTAATTACGCAAGTAATTAAAAATCTCCATCTTTTTAACTTCAGGTCCGAAAACCAATTCTTCTTATCTTTAATTTATTAAGGAATTCCCAAAGAACGCATTTTAAATGTATGTATCTTAAAATTCTTACGATGTTCAGCAAGATGTCTATCTAATTATTAATTTACATTTTTATCCAAAGAAAAACTCCAAGCATAAGACAAGAAGACAAAGTATCCATCAAATTCTTTATAGGTTCCCTTAGATTATTTTATTTATTTAAACTGTTATTCTTATTTCCTGCTTTTAAATAGGATTGAACTCGATATCCTTTTTTTCGATCGAAACCAGGGAAGTGCATTTATCTACATCCCCACTCGAGCGGAATGTGACTCTAAGCCTAGATTTTTGGTAAAAGGCCCCAGGCCACAGTTGTAGGCTAGAACAACCTACAAATGATCTGCCAGACTAGTTCGTTCACCATTATGCAACGACAAGAATTTGCTAGCATTTACTCCATGATATCACCAGTTAAACAAACAGCTAGTTCTAAGATATTACACGTTAGGATTATAAGCCGATTTATGAATTCAAGGCTCGAGAGCCACTCAAAAGTTGATGATGAATGAAGTGTAGGATATTTTTTAATATTTTAATTTCACCCCATGCAAGGCAGTAAAGCCACTAACAAGGTGTTACTAAGTGTGAAAGAATAAGAAAAAATGAGAAAAGTTATTAAGAATCGAGATCAATAGAAGAGTAATTAAGATGACAGTAGATAACGATTGACATTTTATTTAATTTTTTGAAAATCAAAGTTGGCTGGAAAGCATGGAACCGGAAGAAAGATCCGTAAGCGAGTACATTCCAACCACCTGAAGAAGGCCGGAGCGTACAACGGCAGAAACGTTGCAATATATATGGCGACCAAGATGAAGACAATAGTCCGAATAATGTAAATAATATACATAATACATCATCTCAGAAATATAGACACATAATGGTAAGAAGCAGTTTGAAAACCCATTGCTCTTCAGGCTGGTTTTGAAATCAGAGTTGTCCTTCTCTACTAAGGCTAAAGTGCCCAGTCTACCCTACTATTTAATCCATAGCTATAAGGAGATAAATTAATAACTTTTCAAAGGGCATTAGCGCGACCTGAAAGAAACAGACGGGGTCAGAAGTTGAATTCGGCACGCTGGTTTCAATTTCTGCATCGAGACTATCTGTAGATGCTAAACTCAGTAACTATCAAAAAATGTACTCAGATTATAGGGGGGGTCTGTTTTGGGGCGATGGTCAACAAGCTCATTTCGCACTCTAATTCGATATGGAACATGAACCTCACTTGGTGCTCTTAAACTTTGACCTTGTGCCAAACTAAGGAAATATTAATAAATATCTGTTTTATCCTAGGAATTGATTTATAAATTTTAATTTAAAAGAAAAATCTTCCCTCGTCGTCCAACAAGCAAATTGGTGACGAAGATTCGAACCCACGCGGAAAAGAAAAGATCAGCAAAAGAAAAATCTTCCCTCGTCGTCCAACAAGCAAATTGGCACACACACGGGAAAGAAAAACAACAAATTCGCGCCGAGCGATTCGAACTCACACAAGAAGAAATAGAAAAATCCGTTCCTCGTCCACAACAAATTAGCGACAAAGAGTTACGAGGAGTAAAAAAATACGTAAAATTGAGTTATTATGGAAGATTTTTTAAATATTTTGGTAGAACTGATAAAACACCAAAATGATCAACAATTACAAGTACAAGAACGAATGGAAGAAAAATGGCAAAAGCAATTAGAAAGACAAATAGAGCGCCAGGAACTAATATTGAAAGTAGCGGGCAACAAGCAAGTAGATATTGAAAAAGAAGCAACTTTTTCGCAATATGCAGTGTGGAATACCATAGAGATTTTCAAATATTCTCTAGATGAGGACAAAAAATTTTGGAGATTACTTCAGAAGACATGAAGACATCTTTAACATAGACTGTCAAAATTGAACAGAACCAAAAAAGCTACGTCTATTGCTTAGAAAATTAGGAACTGAAGAATATACAAAGTTCGTGGATTATATCTTGCCAAAAAAGACAAACGAATTAACATTTGACGAAGCAGTGACATGTCTTAAAGAACTCTTCAGCCCCAAAACATCATTCTTCCACAGGAGGTGGAAATGCCTTAACCTGGTAAAGGGCGATAATGAGGATTATTCCACGTTTGCCGCAATCGTAAATAAACATTGTGACGACTTTAAACTAGCGGAATTAACCCCGGACAATTTCAAATGTCTCATCTTTGTGCAAGGCTTAGTTTCTACAAAAGATAGCGAAATGCGCAGAAGAATGCTTGCAGAATTACAAAATGAACCGGGTCTAACATTATAGCAATTATCGGAAGATTGCCAGAGATGTATAAGTATAAAGAAAGACGCAAAGGACAGTGAAGAATCAACTGTTTCGCATATACGTAAGTTAAACAAAAATCTACGTTCTTCACCCTCCCCGGAAAGAAAACTAAAATTTTACGACAATGAAAAAAGATTCTCACCCTCCCCGGAAAGAAAAAGAAAATTTTATAATAAGAGGAAAAGTACAACATACAGGACAAATTATGACGAATATCGAAGCAAATATAAGCTCCCACCACCAGCATGTTATCGATGTGGCGGACTACAATGGAACAAGGATTGCCGCTTTAGATATAAAAACTGTCTTGAATGTGGAAAAAAGGGCCACAAGGCATCCCAATGTAGAAATAAAAAAGATACTAATAGAATAAGAGCTACAAGGATGCATAACGATGACAACACCAACGTAAGGAAATATGTGGAACTGGAAATTTTAAATAAAAAGATTAAATTACAACTGAATTCGGGTTCCGGCCTCACAATAATCAACTTACAGACATGGAGAAAACTCAACAAACCTACCATGTTACACACACAAAAAATTACCAAGTCGGTTACAGGCAAACGAATAAAATTTGAGGGGGAAATAATCGTGAATGTTAAATTTCACGGCAAAACAAAAAAAACTTTAAGATATACGTCATGAAAGATATTGAAAATCTAGTAGGTATCGACTGGAGGCAGAAGTTCAACGTTTGGGACCTACCTATCAACTCTTTTTGCAAAAACTTAGAGGTTGAACCATCAGATACTATAAATTTGAAGGAAGAATTATATAATCAATTTCCTGAGGTATTTTCAAGCGGGTTGGGACGATGCAACAAATTTAAGGCCAAAATAGAATTAAAAGAAAACGTCCAACCAAGTTTTAAAAAGAAGCGAAATGTACCGTTCGCTACTATAGAAAAAATAGACAAAGAATTGGAGAGACTTGAACAAACTGGGATTCTATCAAAAACAGAGTTTAGCGAGTGGGCAGCGCCGGTGGTTTATGTAAAAAAAGAATTGGAGTGCTGCCGTTAAATACCCAGGGTCAGAGTAGTCAGAATAGAGAGTGAGTTGAGATAGTAAGAAGACTGAGATTGAGATTGAGATTGTGATGGAGTTGGAGGTAGAGTAATAGTGTGAGGTAACCGCTTGTAGAAGTCAGTTACAAACACGTAGACTCTAAGGAAGTCCTACTTCGAGACTGTATATATCTATATGTTATTGCTACTAACCGCGTTCCTGGATTTACTAACAGTATTACCCTTTGTATTATTGTATAAATACATTTTATTTCTTATATTTAATTCTTGCGTTTGTCATTCATTGGAGACCAAATTTCATCTCGGAATCCACAACAACACATAAGGAAGGAGAGCTTGGAGAATTTGACACTTACAGAACATGTCGAAAGAAAAAGAAACAGGGGGAGGAGGCAGGTCAGCTACCTGCAGAGCTTGGACAAAATGGATGGTAGAACGGAAACAAAAGGTTTGGCAAAGGGACAAACGTTCTTAAAGGCTAAAATGTATTGGATGTTGTGGAGGGCCATGATCGAACATCAAGAGATGTGGTACATAGGTCTTATCGAGGACCCTCCTTCGAACCTCGTTGACTGGTGCTACAGAATCACAAATAACAAATATCAAATAGCTAGATGTAACAGGAAGTTCGTTTCGAATAGTTCCTTTTCTCGCACTTCTCGCCTGTAGAACTGTCTTTCGATTTCTCCCTTCCCTGCCCCCTACAAATCTTCTAATTTTTCTCCATACGCAGTAACCGCTTGCGTGTTAGTAGCATTATCGCCTTGCTTGGGGTGAAATGATTAAAAAAAAAAGATGTACCCAATAAAGACACCACATCACTTGAGGACTACCAACAGCAGCAACAACTAAAATGGATAGCACATGTAACTCAAAGAGAAAATAACAACATAATCAAGTTGTTGATATTCCGCACTACTTCAATCAAAAGATTAGAAAGGAAACCCCCCCACCACCATCAGTGCTGGAAAGAGCAATAGCAGTTAATGGATTTGAGAAACTATTTTTTATTTTTTTATTTATTTTATTTTATTTATTTATTCTTTTTTCTTTTTTTTTAAATGTTTTTAATTGGATTTTATAAAGTTCAACAGAAAGCAGCACTGGCTGATCGGTTAATGAATGCCGAATGTTTCCTTATAAGGAAACAGCTAAAATTGCCATTACTTTGTTCTCAATTAACTGGCACACCCGGTACAGTAAAAAAAATTCAGATCATAATATTCTTCATGACAATATTAGACCGCGAATCTATTGACTCACTGTTATAAGTATCTGAATTTGCTTGACTTTGGAAACTTTCACGGGGTGAATGATTAATCGCCGATTAGATAATTCGTTGTGAAGATTACTATTTCTCTCGGTAATGAATATTTAACAGTGTCTGGTATTAGCCTTAACTTTACGATTGTCTTCATTCAAATCTCGTATATATGATCACAAAACTACGATTTGAGACTTCTATAATAATAAAGCGCAATGTACGTCTGTCCGTTCGATTTTCGATCTCGGGATTTACGCATGCGCGTCGAATAAACGCAGAAGCGCATGCGTAATTCGTACTCTTGTTCACTGGCCCGTTCGCATTCATTCAAACGCTAATCACGAGAACAATACAAATATTAATATTCATCGATTACTTATTATTATTATTTTACTAGCCTAAATTAAAAAAAAAAAAAAGATGTACCCAATAAAGACACCACTTTTTCTTCAAATTAATCTTCTTTTATCTAACTTTCTTCTTATAAATAAAGCTCAGTCCGTCCGTCCATCTGTTTTTGATCTCGGCGAATCATAAACAACCTAAAGTAACAGGTCGTAACTACTGTAGTTACACGCGATTAAAAATTAAATAAATAACTCATTTAAAGTTAAATTTAAGCGGGGCACGGTACGTTGCTCATATTTTTTTCTTTCTTTTTTGAGCACGCGTACTGTGACGTATACGAAATATTATATAGTTTGCGTTCCCTAATAACTTTTAAGAGTGACTTCATGTGAAGGGATCATAAAGAATGGTGATTTTAAAAGTAAATAAAAATTGAGCACAAAATAAACTACGGAGACCGGTTGCGTATACGAAGAAAGATTATGCCGAATTAATGCGTCGGATAAAGATAAAATAATTTTATTATTTCTAAATTCCTATAATTTTTACACACATAGAACGCTGAAGGTAAATGCCGAAGGCCCAAAAGCCGTCCTCAGGTGCTAGCCGATAGTCCGCCAGAAGGGTGGCTTCTAGGATAATCAATCAATAATTTAATATGAAAACACACATCTCACGCCAGATTGCCAGTCTTCATCATAAATAACTCGTATGTCCATCTTGAATCTCAAATGTTTACCCAATTCACACTTGCGTCAATGGAAAAAGGCGATGATTATCGTATTTCATTAATTATAAAAAGGCAATATAAACTCTCTGGTTATTCTTCACCGGGGACGACTTTACATGATTTATTTTCGCTACTCAATATTTATTCGTCTTCTTGTCAATCCAAAATCTTTCGTATGAAATTAAAAACCATATCAAATTAAGCCTTTATTGGTTGATGCTCATCTTAAGAAAATATTGTTTGTTTCTTTAAGGGCATATCAACTCCTTATGGGTCATTTAATAGCAAAATTTAATTTTCTTGAAAGCATTAGCAATTTCTTTTACAAAAATATATTGTTGGTAATTTTTTTCCGTACAGAAATATATTGATGGTAATTGCTTTAATATGAAAATGTATTGCCCATATTTTTACTAAAAAAAAATTGTTATACTTTCATATGGTTCTGATTACAGTTTCGGGTTAACTATTTGCCCATAACAGGGACCCCCACTGGTGCTACCACCCCGGGTCAGTGGACATGGAAACAACAGCAATTATGACGGGATTCTACGCTCCTCAAAACCTCCCGATCAGAGTTCATGCTGCCGGATGTAGTCTATCGTTATACTCAGGACGGAAAAAGAAAATAAATTTATCGTAAATATCCTATGTGGACAGCGATATTCTGTGCATAACACTGAAAAGCGAATGTGATTAATCCGATTTTCTGAAAACGGAAAATCTCCAAAGACCGAAAAAATTTTCGTGTTCATTTTCCTGCAAAGGTTACCAATTTTACTAACCAAACGTAATAGTAGAACTGAATTCCAATTCTAGTTGGGTTTGTTATATTCACTTACGCAAATGTCACCAAATTCAATAACCAACGTCTCTAATAGAACAATGGTCTACAGGCTTAAAACGCAGGTTAGTGAATTAAAACGCTGGTTAGTGAATTAAAACGCTGGTTAGTGAATTTCGTGATGTAATAATTGTGAGTTCAATCTCTGAGCACACCGTTCCCATATGATCGCCTAAGTTAAGCATCATAAAGCCTAGTCGGTACCAAGAAGTGTGACCGCTTGGAAATACCAGGTCCTGTAGGCTTGGGTTTGCGTCTGGTATAATTGGATAACGATTCGGAAATTTTAATCAAAGGACCGTGTTTCAATTCCATTTAGGTTCGTTATATTCAGTTATGTGCAAAAGCCCTTGAGAAATGTATGGCTCCATCTTTTCTCCTCCCAGTTATGGGTTAATTAGCAAGATGTGTATCACTAAAATCATTATTATTGCAAGAAAAAACTGTATAGAAAATATTTACATTTCAGCATTCAGAAATCTAAAGAGGTTGATATGCCGCTAAATAAAACCAAACAGCCAACCTGAGCGTCACAGCACAGACATTATCCAATCTCATTGGAAACGGAATTAAAAATGAATAAATAATTAACCAAGACAAAATATCCCTAGAGCCGCGGACAGCGGGACGAGAAAAAAATCTAGCCTCGTAAATTGAAGAATAGGTTCCATTCGAGCTTCCCTGGAAGCTAGCCGGTTAGAGCATTAGCATTCCGAACATGAAACCCTGGTTCGAATCTCACAATAGTGGATTTGTGAAGGTGACTACTTGATCGCGTATGAAAATCGCTGTGAAGTAAATGCAAACCATGCCACATGCTGACCTAAACCTTGTGAATTAATTTGGATACAGAAAATTGGTCGGAAGCCGTCGATGACTAAGCTCATTCGATTCGTCACCTCATGGCAAGATAGAAGTTCTTCGACTTGGTTCGCAATCCATCTAAAAATGTTGACTCGATAAAAAAAAAAAAAAAAACACCCACGGCAAAGTAAAGGCCGAAAACTTACAATATCAAAAATGAATAAATTCATATGAGTTTTTAATCTACTTCAGGGAGAAATTCACATGATGATTACCGGATAGACGAACACTTGAAGAAGGCCGGAACGCATAACGGCCGAAGTGATGCGATGCTAACAACAAAGATTGGGAAATTAATCCGACTTTAAATAATTTTTACTTTGATAATCATATTAATATAATTATAAATAAATAAGAAAAACTGACACTCATCTGTCATACGGGGCATACACTTTTAAAAAAAGCCTCTAAATTACCCAAGAGCCACTCAAGGTAGAGGTTTACAAAGTAAGAGGTACAGTTTTTAGGGATATGTGAGGAAGATAACAGTTTGATGCTAGACCTGAACAAGTTAAGATTGTAATGATGAGGGAAGCATCCTCTCGGGAATCGGTTCCACAATGCAGCCGGTCGTAGGAAGAAGTTCCTCCAGTAGAACTTACATCTCACCAATGGAATAGGAAGGGAATGAGAGTGGCTCGCTACAATGGAGTTTACCCTGTACAAGGCCCAAACACCATCCGACGTTACAGAGAAAGAGGCACAGCTTATGGGAATATGTGGGAAATATAACGGTTGACCATCGACTTGAACAGGGGAAGATTGTGGTGATCGGGGAAGCATCCTATTCGATTCCACAAAGCAGTGGGTCGTATGATGAAGCCCCCCCCCCCAGTGGAACTTACATCTCACTAATGGAATACAAAGGGAATGAGGGTGGTTCTCTATGTGTGTCATGGCGGGTCCTAGCCATGAAGGTTTAAAACTGGTGGAACTAGTTCGTCTGAACATTCTCCATGGAAATAGCAAAGAATATGTTGCAGGGTGTAAAATATTTTGGCCTCTATCGAGATTAGAAAGTGAAGACTGGGCAAATAAGACAGCAGTGCTTCATTTTTCGGTCTGATCTGGCTCTTGTAAAGGCAGAAGTTAGCACGAGGAGTCAGGTACTTACTGAAGCGGTACAGTGAACTGACCATTTTTCCGGCACCTTTAACGATGAATCGCATGTACGAGTTCCCCGAGGTCTGGGCTGAGTTTAATGCCCAATAGACATTTTAATCCATAGTGGGGTGGAGGAGAAGAGGTGGATCCATGCCGTAACCAAAGGTATTTGTGCGTAAGTGACTATAACGTACCCGACTGGAATTGGAACTCGGTCTTCCAATTGCCGATTCCGAGAAGTTATCCATTACAAAACTGCACATCCAAGCACCTGATATTCTCAAGCGGTGACCCATCTAGGTAGTGACCAGGATCGACGTTGCTTAACTTTGGTGATCATACGAGAAGTGGTGTTTCAACGTGATATGGTCGTAAGCCCGAGTGTGCATGCCTGTGAATGAAATCATTTTAATTAATCCATTCTATTTTCTGTTTTCCCTCCGTGATGAGCAGACACAATGCAACTTAAAATCACATTATTATCCGACTACCGCTTTATGGTCCATTTATTTAATGGTCACAGAATCAGAATCAATAAAAAAAAAATGGCATTGCGTGATACAGGGGAAAGAGATCAAAATTCGATCCCAATCGATTATATCGCTTTTTGTAATTCCTAATTTCTATCAACCCTAATTGACATCTGTCACTGCTCACACGACTTACAAGGTACGACGGATATTGGCGTATTTTATTAGTTATTTCGGAGTCATGGCCTAATCCTCTTTATAGAGTCCTCCCACCAAACAATGCTTATCAAGCAATTATTCAATGCTTTGGAGTTAACCTCGAACTCCGCCTCAACATTTTGGCCTTGTGCCAGAATAGGTTAAGATTAGTAAATACCTTATAAGATCATCTGGCTTAATCTGATGCAAATTCGTCTTTCTGATCATTGTTTATAAATTATATTCTTATAGGGAACGGGTGATCAACCATATTGCGGACTTAAACTTTGTTCACAATATGGTTGATTTGCTAAAGTTATAGCGCCTGCCATCGGGCAATCAGGAACTTATATAACTTTTCGGATGTAGGCAAGATTGGTAACATTTTTTTAAAACTTAAGAACCAACACAAGCACAAATAAAACTACATTCATTTTTTTTAATCATTTCACTCCCATCAAGGCAATAAGGCCACTAAGATGCAAGGGGTTAAGAGAATGAGAGAAAGAAAACTTTATTAAGAAATATCAATAAAATAACAAGATTAGTTTTTCAGTAGAAAAAGGCTAAAAATATTTACCCGTTGACATCTTGAAACAATGATAAATTTATTGTTCTCAGTCGAACTTCTTGAGGCAGGAAACAAATAATCTCATCCCTTGTTGATTCCGATGTCTGGAAACAAAATATTTGACTCTTGCTGGCAATTTGAAACGTGAAACTTTGCTCCATTTTAACTCGACTTCATGAAGGGGGGGCGTTTAAAAATGTTATTTTGTTTCATTCACGACTGAAATTTCTAGCATATATACATATTCTGAATGGTGACGTTACAAATTATTTTTTTGTTAAAAGGGAAAATGAAGGAAAATGGGATACATTTTCGTCAGTTGATACCCTTTTATTCACGGAAAAGAAAAAAAACAAACGCTGTGCGAACAGCAAAACAGATATGTGCCGTTTATGGGGATGGTGCTGTAGCCGAGAGCACTGTTCGTAAGGGATTCACTCGGTTCAGAATCTGGAAGACTGAAATATTTCCGGCAGGCTTACAGTCACTGAAGATGACCAAATCGAAACGCCGTTTAAAAATAAGCCAGGTCACACGACACGGAACATCGCAGAGATACTCCAAATTACTCACTTGAGCGTTTTAATGCATTTGCAAACACTTGGATACGTGAATCGCTTAAGATATTTGGAAGCCTCAAAATTTAACGGATGAAAAACAACTTAAAGGAAATAATTAATGAACTACATTTTCATCTGAGGTTCTCTGCCCAATCGCAACAAAACTGACCAATTTTTTAAAAGAACGATCACAGTCGATGAAAAGTGTATTGTTTATGGCAATGTGGATTGAAAACCGTCATGGAGAAATTGAAATAAGACGAGTGCTGTTCCCAATTGTTAAAGGAGCAATCGATGAAAAAGCATACGGAATTGGCCAAGTGCCGTCTCCCACCTGAATAATACTAGTCTTCACATCTCTTTGCAATCTAGACCGAAATTAGGACAGCTTTACTAGGATGTCCTATTACACCTGTCGTACTCACCTGAGCCTGAACCCTCGTATTACGATTTATTTGACCCCTGCAAATCTTTCTTAATGGGAAGAACTTCGATAGTCTGTAATACTGTAAAAACAAGCTATAAAGCTATAAAGATGCTAAGATTAAGAAGAAAGGAACCATGAAGCTATCTCAAAGATGGGATAAGTTAGTGGAACAAAATGGTATAGGTGTGGATCAGCGAATCTATCCACAAATATCTAAATAGGTTCTTTAAAATTCACTTAAAAATGGTACGAAGTTTTCTTCCGACACAATCGTTGTCTAAAGCAGTTGTCGAAGCGACAAGGAGGAAATTGAAAAAATATCTACAGTTGAATTTTGGCTCTAGTTTTATATTAATCTGATATATGGATCAAAGGTTTTGGCGTTTGTTATAACTGTCCACCATTTTTACTGCTCAATCACATTGATAGACCTATTTTTTTTTTTTTATTGAATATTTCTAGCGGTAAGGGAAAGCGATGATAATACCGAACGTTGTCATTGTCCTAAAAGGCATAAACTACTAAAAGAAATTGAGAAAAATTCTAGAAAACTAATTTCTAGCGTTTCCTCGCCGCTGTCCTATCTGTAATACTAAATCTCCTTTTTTTTAAATACAGATCAATAAGTACGTGCTCTGACACAGTTTTTTTTTATATACAGGGTGATGTAGAGAGGACGTACCTCTTTTTTGAATAAGAGCCATTTCAAAAATGTCCGTCCTCTCTGCATCACTCTGTATATACTAACATTCACCCAATACAAGGCCTAAGAGTCACTCACGGTAGAGGGTTACAATGTGGTGTTGTATGAGAGTAAGAAATGGAAAGAAGTGAAGTTCATGAGGTTATGCAGGAAAAATAAAGGTTAACCTGAATTTTGATCTGAAAATTTCAATGTATATTGTTCAGTTTATGTTATTACTATTCAATCTGGAATTAAGTGCATTGACAAGGAAGTTGAAAAATAAATGTTAATGTGTAAAAAATATGTCTGTTTTTTTTCATTGTTTGACCGTGGACTTATAGATTTACCTCAGTACGACGAAAACAGAATTTCCGTACAATATTATTCAGAGAAACTATTTTTATATTTTGATCAGATTTCAAAAATATTATTTTCTGACGCCAATTCTTTTGAATAAAGAATATTTCCGAATAAACATTTAGATTACATTCATAAATGGTCTGCCTTCAATGGCTGATTTTTACAGGTGTTTTCTTTCTACAGGATGCTACACATTATGACACGATAGGATCCGTTTCTCTTAAATGATTTTTAGGGCTATTTTATTTGGAATGTCGTGATTTACTCACTTGACTTATTGATTTATTTTCATTTCGAAATTCAAAACATTGTAAATCGGAACAAATCTTCATTGAACAGAAAGAAAATAAAATCGGTTCGGTGTATTTTATGAGCTGGATTTAATGAAACAAAAACAAAGACATTCTACGCTTTGATTATTTATATAAAAAGAAAAAAAAAGTTTGATATTTTATTGTTTAGTCGAAAATAAATATGTCTCCATTTCTTTGCTCTTGACTAATCATTTTGTTTCTTCATGATAAGCTAAAATAAAATGAGTGAAGATTAATGTTGACGCCGACTTTTACAAATAGACATAAATGGCGCGGTACACACACGTAAGCGGAACACACAGGTGGACATACGAATGGACACACACAGATAATAGAAATAGAGTGATATTAACAATAGCAGACGATAAATATGAACAGAGATTTTATTCTAATCGTCTCCCTTTCAGTATTCAGGTATTTCTCTTTTATATTTTTCTAACAATTTTAATGGGAAAATGTAAATTCTTGATACGGATGTCACTGATATACCTTTCAGAATGTAGAAAGATGAATAAAAAAAACTAATGGAAGAAAGAAATAAAGTTGTTAGAAAGAAAGATAGAGAGAGTTATGTGTATATATATATATATATATATATATATGTCGGAAATAGGAAAGAAATAACGATCGTAAAAGAGCAAAGAAAGAAGGAAAGAAATAAAATGAAAGAAAGCGAATAATCATAAAAGAATAAAGAAAGAAAAAATTGAAAAATTATAAAAGGACAAAGAAAGAAAGAAAGAAAGAAATTACGAGTAAAAATAAAACAAAAATATGAATCGGAAATGGGAAACGAAAGAGTGATGATAAAAGATCAAAGAAGGAAACAAACAAATGAAAGAAAGTAAAGAATCCGAAAGAAAGAAAGAACGTTGGCAGAAGAGAAAGAATGAATAGATTAGAAATAGGAAAGAAAAAGCGAAGAAAGAAAGCAACAAACAAACAAAAAGAAAGTTAAGAATAATAAAAAAAGAAAGTAATAAAATACTGAAGAATAATAAAAGAAATATAGATTGAAATGGTGAAAAAAGGTGATAATAAAAGAGCAAAGAAAGAAAGAAAAAGAAAGAAAAAAGAAGAAAAGAAAAAAATGAAAGAAAAAGAGCAATATATAAAGATCGAATCCCGAAAGAAAATAAGAGAACGTATTTCAAAGGAAAAAACAGTGAAGGAATCAAAAAATGAAAGAAAGAAAAACAAAATGCAAAAAACAAAAAGATTCTTCATTCGTAATATGAAGCTGTTTCTGTTTGTCAGAATGATGGAACTTAAACTTTGCCTATAGATCCATTATTAATTATATTCTAATATTAAAATAGAAAAAAAAGGATACCATTCGGTGGCAACTAAGAACAGAAAATGGAGTCGATGCTAACACCGTATCAATCCCGGTTGCCAGTGGTAAATCTTTGAGTCAATGATTTTGAACCTTGGATTTCAAAACACGGGCTCTATCTATTTAGAAGATTGTCGCAACACAATCTTCATGTTCTCGTCTGCCTAACACATTATGCCTAACACATGAGCTTTCTTGATGTAAACATCAAGAAAGCTCATGTCGCGTAGCTCAGATAGTTTCTTATTTCTCACCGATGTTCCGACGGAAGCCAACGCAGCCTGAAAAAATTGCACAACTTAATCTTCCTGAGCGAAATTTTCAATTATTTGGCCTGCTTGAGGCTAAATTCTCCTATATAACGTATCTCTTCAGAATGTGGGCGATCATGGACCTCCACGACATCCAAGGCCTTTTAATCTTTAGCAAAGGTTGTCCCTTTGCCAAGCCTTTCGATCCCGTTCTGACATCCATTTTACCCAAGCTCTTCTATTAAATGACCCGCCTCCTTCCCCTGCCCCTCTTTCCTTCGTCTTGTCCTGTAAGTGCCAAATTCTCTAAACCCCTCCTTCTTTTCTCCTTCTTCTTCTAATTGCCGTGTTCCTTCAGGACGTAGTTGATCATGGCCCTCCAAAATTTCCTGTCCTTTGTAGCACTTGATGAATTTTGTTTATTATCTCTCCCAAACCTTGTTGCTGAGACATTAGGTTTATAAGTTCCAGAAATTCATACAAAGATGTCCTCAAGGACCCATGGCCCAGTGGATAAAGACGTTAGTAAGATCCGGTGACTGGACTCAAAGAGTTGTGAGTTCACAGCAGTGGTGAACCAAAACTCGGAGAGTTGAGTTAAAGGGAAATAACTGTGCCATCCGAAAGAGGTATGGGACGTGGAACTAGAACAATCTACCCGGGTGGACGAAATAAAGGGTTTGGTTAAAAATTCCGATCACCTGAAGAAGGCAAGAGCGTAAACGGCCGAAACGTTGTGAGCATACCAATGAAGATGAGAATAACAATCCGAATAAGGTAAATACATTGTTTATTGAATAAAATAAGCGACAAAGATTTTATAAGGGTCCCCTACTACTCTGGCCTTGTACCAAGCTAATCCTTGCTTTATAAATATTTTAACATGTGTATCTTCCTGCATCACGTCAGAGTAGACATTTCACTCAATTTCACACCAAAACCAAGCGAGCCATGTGGAGCGTTGACCGGAGGTTATACCTGGCCGCCGAATGCAGGTTTGCTTAGCCAAACACATGCAAACCAGTTTTGTAAGCGTTGGAAGGAATCGTAATAATATATATATATATATATATATATATATATATATATATATATATATATATATATAAAAAGAAAGAACAGCAAGATATATATATAATCCGGTGTTCTTATAGATATTTTTTTTTTACAAAATAGTGCTCAATGTAAATTTATAGAGCATTAATATTATAAATTAATTGATTTAAAATATGTTTTTTTCGCTACATCCTGTAACCATGTTTTTCCTGGAAGCTAAAAGCCACGAATTTAAATTTCGCTTGAGGATGAAATGGAACTAATGTCTTTTCATTTAATCAAAAAATTAAATTCGTGGCTTTTAACTTTTATTTTTGAAACATGGTTAGAACTGTGTAGCGAAAAAACATATTTTAAATCAATTAATTTATAATATATATATATATATATATATATATATATATATATATATATATATATCCGATGCAATGAGAACGAAAGTAATATATAAATTCTAACGTTCACAGCATTAATTGAAAAAAGTAGAGCGATAATTATTTATTATAATTTTATCATATAGACAAAAACAGTTTACTCACTACAAAGATGCAACTTCGTTTCTGTGCATTTCAATTGCACCTCGACTAAGGGAATCAAAAATGGTTATGAACAATTGTGCTTGTAAGCAAGCTGTATGTGAAATGGCAATTCTCTTTTTCCATTTGTTTGAGAAAAAATATACATAAAGTAAAAAGGTGACGGAGTAAGACAATAATGCTTGTGGATAGCAGTTTGGTGAAGGATGGGTGGGGTGTTGAATGCTGGCTAGTCTGGGAAGATTCCTTGTCGATAACCACGGTCAAATGTTTAGGCACAGTATATCAGAAGCGTCCTAAGAGTGGGGGGGGGCAAACACTGATGATATAGTAGAGAACTGAATAAGATGTAATGTTTAATATGAGAGATCAAGTCTCGGTTTATTCATTAGTCTGCTCGCGTTGTCATTGGTCGACATCTCTATTTCATTACGATATCGATAAATACAAAGGATGCCGAAAAGTCTTCGATCAATCCCAAAAGAGAATCACCTAAAAGCATAAAACCTAAAGACACCGCTCTGCTGCTGCTGCAATCACCTTCAGATCATTAGAAAATGTCCTCTTTTTCTTAATTTCTTTTTAAGGTTTGGGAACAGAGAGAGATGAAGCAAAATCTACTCAGCAGGATAAATGGTCTTTACAACGCAGACCGCAAATTCATTTTAGAAATCTATTACAGTGTAACCCGGATATAAGAGAGTTGTCGGGACCGGAGAAGAAGTCTCTTATATCCGAGTTTCTCTTATATCCGGGTTTGGTCTATTTAATATACATTAACACAGGCTCTAATTTGGGACCAGAGAAAATCTCTCTTATATCCGGGTTTCTCTTATATCCGGGTCTCTTATATCCGGGTTACACTGTATCTACCCAGCACCAATAGAACGAGTATTGTTCTCTTCGCAGCTTTTCTCGACGTTTTTCTTTCATGTTTCCATTTAATCGACATACCTAGTTTCTTCTTCTTTTATGTGCCGTGTCTCTTCAGGACGTAGGCGATCATGGCCCTCCACATCTTCCTAAATCTTGTAGCTCTTAATAAGTTTTGTCTTTTCGTTATTTTCCCCTAACCCTGTTCTGTCATCTATTTGCTCAAGCCCATTAAGTATGTCACGTGTTGTTTTCCTCTGTCACTCTTTCCTTCTAAAACCTCAGTCACATGTTGGTTACATGTTTGGCCCATGGTATCCTCAGCATCCTTCTGTAGAATCACATTTCTGTTGCTCTTCATCTTCAAGGAGATTGCCCAGCATTCGCTGCCATACAAGAGGACAGGTATCAAATCACGGTTCAATTTTTCTGTCTCTTAATACTCTGCTTAGGTTTTCTAATGCATCTTTGGCCATCCCAGTACGTCTTCGGATATCAGTGCTGCACTTCCGGTCCTCTGTTAGAACACTTCCCAGATATTTAAATTTCTGTACCTACTTGATTTTAGTATCCTCGACCTGTAAATTGCATCATCCATTTGCTGAAGCCCATCAAGTATGTCATGAACTGCTCTCCTCTGTCCCTCTTTCCTTCTATTTGTCATGTGAGTATCATTTTTTTTTGCCCTTCTATTTCCTCATTATGTGCCTCAGAAATTACAACTGCCTCTTCCTGATGTTAAGTATAAGTTTCCTCTTTTTATATCCATTCTCTTAGTAAACCTTGCTCACATGTTTGGAATTTCCATATATACTCAGCATCTTCCTGTAAAACCACATTTCTGTTGTTTACTCGTCTCTTCTTCATCTTTTTTTGAGATTGTAAATATTTGCTGTCATAATACAAGGACAGATACCACATAGCAGTTCAGTACTCTTATGTTTGTTTCTAACTGTTATGTCGTCCTCCCCTTTTTCATATAAGTGGACTCGACCAGAGTGTTACTTGGACTGCTGCCGTTAAATACCCAGAGTCGGTCAGAGAGAGTGAGCAGAGATTGAATGAAGAATTGGAGGTAGTTCAATAAAATAGTTCTGAGGTAACCTGCTTGTAAAGTAAGTTACAAAAAACGTAGACTCTAAATTTTTCCTAATCAGACTACTATATATATATATATATATATATATATATATATATATATATATATATATATATATATATATATATATATATATATATGATTGCGACTAACCAATGTTCCTGGATTTACTAACAGTATTACCCATTGTATTATTATTGTAAATACATTTAATTTCTTATCTTTAACTCTTGCGTTTTTCATTTATTGGTGACCGAATTTTATCTAGGAATCAACAACACTAACAAAATTTTCCTGTCTCTTAATCCTCTGCTTAGCTTTTGGAATACATCTTTGGCCATCACAAAATGTTTTCAGATCTCAGTGCTGCACTTCCCGTCCTCTGTTAGAACACTTCCTAGATATTTAAATTTCTGTACCTGCTTGATTTTACTAGTTTACCATTCTGAAAAGCGGAGAAATCCTTTTTTTCCTGCTGGCTTTTAGGTCTTCAATTTCTTCGCTCGGGAACAAACAGAGTATAATTACTGCCTTAACTGCTGCTTTTTTTATCATTTCACGAGGCGATTATGCCACTAAGACGGAAAAAAGTTGCTGTGAGTGAAAGAGAATAATAAGACTTTAGCGAGGAGAAAGGACAATAAAAGAAGAGAATTCAGGAAAACAAAAGATAGCGAGTGACATTGTGTTTAAATTTTTGAAGATCGTGGGTAGCAGGGAAACAAGAAGAGAGTTCCACAGGTGAGAAGTGTGAGAAATGAAACTGTTAGAAAAGAACTCACAATTGCATCTTGCTAATTCAACAGTAAGAAGATTAAACCTCTTTGCTAATCCAGTAGTATGCTGAAATTCACGCGGAAGAGGTACTATGGAGGAAAACTTATTAAAACAACTGCCATAATATTATAGAAAAGACAGAGTGATGCCATGTCAAGACCGATAACATTGCAGAGCCTTCATTGGATTTTTGAGTCTGAGGATATACCGGTTGTAACAGTAAAAGCGTAATTATCAATCCCACAAAATGTTTATATATATAAAAAACAAAAAAAAACACTAAACTAATTAAGTTTCTATTTTCCAGGTTTTCAGCTAAGACTTTTAGCTATCTTGACACCATTTTTCGTAAGAATCAATGAAAAACCATTTGAGTTATTCTGCCAAAAAGAGATAAGGTTGAAATTGTTTCGTATCAGACCTACTGTCTTTCTAACTGGGCAATGGTGAGAGGAAAAAGATCATTCAGGCCTTCAGTAATAGTACTAACATCCATACTCTGGTTTCCATCTTCAAATTCCATTCAAGACCCATCAAGAGAACGGTGAATACGTTTAAAAAATCTAGGAACAGTAGAGAGGAAAAATTGGGTCAGGAATTCATTTTAGGAAAATCCTTCATCATTTAAACTTAGAGCTAAAGAGATCAATTAGAAAAGATCCAACTCAATTCATAAGACATTTGGCACGTGAGCGAGGAGTTTCAGCCATGACAGTCCAAAGTAGTGAAAAAAAGACTTGAAAATGAAATCGTACGTGAAATGTGTGAGGCACCTTGTTACTCCAGGATAAAAAGTTAGAAAGTTAGAGAGTGCGAAGATCAAACTAAATAAGTTGGAATATGATCGTGGAATAATTTCTATACATTTGAACTTTATTTCAATACTTCATGAGTTTCCGATCCTTAGCTATGGTAAATTAATGATGAACATGTCATTTTCGTCTATGATCTATTTCATCACAATACTTCTGTTAATCTTAGAGAGTAATTATACATTGTTATTACTCAGAGTCCAATAGTGTTATAAAAACCTCGAAGATTTCCAGTAAGATATCTTTAATCATTTCTAAGATACAACGGTTCAGAGCTTAATCTAACAATTGAAAAATTTTGAAAGAACAAAATTCTAATCTCCTTCAAAGTCGGATCCTCTGACTTCAATGCACTTGTTGTAGCGTTCCCGCCACTTCGTAAAAGCCCCATTTGAATTCATCCAGAATGAAGGTGTCCAGATTGCAGGAGCACCTGACTAGATAGGGCAACAGTATTCAATACATGGATAAATGGCATATTTATATTTTTCTAAGAAGGATTCTGTTAAAAAATTGTGAAAAAATATGAATGTCTGTCACGACACAATGAACCAATTTTTCTAGCAGTAGGCTTAACTATTGAGGATCATAGTAGTGAAACTATGTTTCATGAAAAATGATAAATCCTTCCAAAGATGATCACTAGATCCCTGAAAATCCTTCCAAAGGTAATTACTAGATCTCTGAAAATCCATCCAAAGATGATCACTAGATCCCTGAAAATCCTACCAAAGATGATCACTAGATCCCTGAAAATCCATCCAAAGATGATTACTAGATCCCTGAAAATCCTTCCAAAGATGATCACTAGATCCCTGAAAATCCATCCAAAGATGATTACTTGATCCCTGAATATCTTTCCAAAGGTGATCACTACATCCCTGAAAATCCTTTCAAAAATAATTATTAGATCCCTGAAAATCCTTCCAAAGATGATCACTAGATCCCTGAAAATCCTTCCAAAGATGATCACTAGATCCCTGAAAATCCATCCAAAGATGATTACTTGATCCCTGAATATCCTTCCAAAGGTGATCACTACATCCCTGAAAATCCTTTCAAAAATAATTATTAGATCTCTGAAAATCCTTCAAAAGATGATTACTTGATCCCAGAATATCCTTCCACAGGTGATCACTACATCCCTGAAAATCCTTTCAAAAATGATTATTAGATCTCTGAAAATCCTTCAAAAGATGATTACTAGATTCCTGAATATCCTTCCAAAGGTGATCACTACATCCCTGAAAATCCTTTTTTTTGAATGATTATTAGATCTCTGAAAATCCTTCAAAAGATGATTACTAGATTCCTGAATATCCTTCCAAAGGTGATCACTACATCCTTGAATATCCTTCCAAAGATGATCACTAGATCCCTGAAAATCCTTCCAAAGATGATCACTAGATCCCTGAATATCCTTCCAAAGGTGATCACTACATCCCTGAAAATCCTGGAAATTCAACTTAGAGGAGTTCACTTGATATCTTTTCCGGTCGGCATTCCATAATTTTTACACATTTTTTTCATTGATAGATTCTGTATTAAAAAAGGCACATGATTTATAAGGTCAACGTGATCCCTGGATGCCTCAAGTGTCTCAGTAATTCTTTGGGCCATGATTTGTCGATCCGTCATGTATATTATATCAACATTTTCAGAAGCTGACACTGTAAAAGGTCCTGCATCTTAGTGCTTAAAAATCACCTTATTGGAAGTTAACACATCTTCACACCTGAGCATGACAAACATTTGTCATCCAGAGTTTGCATCATACGCTTCCGAATTTCCTTTGGAGTGTTCTCCTGTCAGAAAAGGAAATTCATGAAATCCCAGAGTTCAATACTGGAAGATTTTACATTTATGATTGATATGTTTCAATTAACGATTCGAAATAAATTTGAAAATAAGCACAAGGCACTTTACAATTGTCGCCATTTTATATTTGTAATTTTGCGCATGCGCGTTGTTTGTTTTACATTTTGTCGATTGCACAGTATAGTAGGGTCAGTTTAGCACCGTCTGTAAGAAGAAGGGTACCATGACGAAAGTCACTCCGCCATAAATTTGGAAACAGAATGCTGTAATACTTGACATTCACACCGGAAGCGCCAACACGAAAATTTCGAAGTGTTTGGGTGTCAATCTGAGGACAGTGCAGAGGTTTTCGGAAAGAGTTGGATGAGTCTAATGGTGATTACGAAGATGTTTGCAGTTGAAACACTAACGATGGTTCGACATTATGCCTCCATTTTCTTCCCACCTCAGACTCAACACAGAGGCCTACATCAAGTGCCTTGAGGAGGTAGTGCTGCCCTGGGTCAAGAGGGTGGCTGCTGGAAGACCCTATGTCTGGCAACAGGATTCTGCACCATGCCACACAAGCAGAAGAATCCAGTCATGGCTGTCAGACAATTTCTGCAACCACATCACCCCTTACATCTGGCCACCTAACTCCCCAGACTGCAACCCCACTGATTATTATGTGTGGGATGCTAAGAGACCAACAAAACTCTTTGTAACCCCAAAGATGAACTGAAAGCTAGGTTTATGGTAACATTCACCAGCATTCTTCCAGAAGAGTTGCAGGAGATTCCGAAGTCGTCGGGAGGCCACGGTTGAAGCCAACAGCGATTTTAATGAATAAATTTTACTCTTTAGTATTTCAAGATATTTTTGTGTAGTTTTGATAAATATATCTATTAAAATAAGATGTCAGTGTTATTTTAAATATTGCGTAATTTGGACAACAATTTATTCATCGCACCTTGTATAACAAGAAAACTTATTTTGTGAATTTTGTCGGTCTTAAAACTTTTAATTAACTCGTCGTACCGGGAATTTTCAAAGTTTTTCCTTATATATATTATTGCTGCATAATAAGGACGTCCCATGTGATTCGGACTGGTGTTCGACGAACTAGAACCTTTTCTTGGCAATAATTCGGCGGAAGTCAGTTCAAAATGTTGTTTTATATTTCATATCATTATTAATACTATTTAGTCTGTGTTATTTCATGTGTTTTTATGTCGGATAAATGTATAACGATTTTGGGAATTTTAAGACATAATTTTGAACATGCATTAAGCATTGTTATTCGTTCCTTGAAATAAATCCTCAGAAGTTGATGAACATCCATTGTGAACTGTGACGCTGAAAAATATATAGTAGAACTTGAAAATTTTCAGATGAGCCAGGATGATGTAAATGTATATATAGATCCTTCTATAAGCTTCAGAAATATACATGACCTCTTGAAAGATTCTCCATTGATTAAAATGGAACTAAAATACAGAAACGAAAAGGTTATATTGTCATGACATCCTCGACATGGCATGGACTGGAGTTCAGCTAACTACGACCGTTGGTTTACAGTCAGTCGTCTCGGCTTTCTCCAGGCCAATGACCCAGAGTCGCTCCGTCTCGATTTCATATTGAAAAAATCATAAGTCATCTTTTCACCAAGCGAAAGATTTTTCTTGTCATAATAAATAGCACAACGCAATAGGTTCAATTTTATAATTTCGAACAGGGAAACATTACCGACTAATTGTCAGTGACGGAAAGGATACAGTAAGTGAATGCACTTTTCTACCTCCATCTAAGATCATTTACAAAAGCTCAAAATTTCACTGAAGAATTTGGAGAATTTGACATCAAACATTTTTTATGAAAGCCCGCCTTCTTTGTCGTCGATCAATTAAAAAAGTCCTCTACAACCTACTACTTTTACTATATTTATGTGAGACTTATGACCGTCAACTGACCTTGTCATATTTATCGTATTTCGGAAATACAATACATTTCCGACGACCTGTGTGGCTTTTTATTAATTAGAAGATTTTTTTTCTTCGTCATTAATCTTAAATAATTCCCCGTTATTCTGCAACTACATTGTTATTTGTTCTTGGATTTTCCCCAAAAACAAAACGAAATAATAATGGAAAAAATGGAAAAAGGACAGATACTCAAACATTAAGCTCACGTAAAGCAGTTGTATGCAACCGCTTTTTAAGATCAATGGTAAAAAAGGCTTTCAGCAAGTGAAGCATTGGCAAAGATTATCCTTCTTTGAATATTGTGAACTGGTGCTAGATATTCACAAAGTACTATATCAAATAAGAGAAACCACATCACTCGAGGACTATCAACAGCAGCGACAACAAAAATGGATAGCACATGTAACTATAAGAGAAAATAATAACATAATCAAGATGTTGATGTTCCACACTACTTTAAATAAAATGTTAGGAAGGAAACCCCCACCAATATTAGAAAGAGCGATAACAGCTAGTGATATTGAAAGAACTATTTTCTTGAAAAATTGTTTTAAGAGAAAGATTTTATAAATTTCAACCGAAAGCAGTACTGGCAAAATTTTTCTGTTATGGTAATTTGCCCACGCACTCTGGACTCTCCCAGCTATAAATAGGCACAGGTACTGCCTTTTGGAGGGTTAAGTTTCCAGCAGTCAACTCTGACAGTCGGACCGAACATTCTTGCTGTAACTCTCTCGTTTGTATTACTGTTTATGTTAATATATTTGTTTAACTCAGTTCTTCTATTGTGTCTTTATTTCTAACAAGGCCACAACAGTTTCTTTATAGGGAAACGGTTAATATTATCATTACTATTAGTAAAGAGATTATCAGGAAAAAAAAACACAGACGGAATCCAAAAATTGCCACTATATATTAGAATGGAAGTAAGTATGTTCTAACCAAAATAAAAAGAATATAAGATAAACGTTGACTCTTACAGAGTAATAAAAGTCAGGAAGTTCAAATAGATGTCAAGTTCTGTGGAATCCCATGGCAGTCGGAACTCTTTAAGAAATGAGAGACGAAATAGCCGATTGCAAATAACATCCAATGATGTATGAAAGATAATGCAGACGATCAATTTATCGAAATGCTCTACCCACTAAATACTGTCCAGCTGCATCAGTGAAATGTTCCTCTTGACGCGTTGATCAAATTATATTAAATAAAAAGTAATCGGAGAGAACAAACGACAAAATATATGCATCGTGAGACTAGCTTCTTTAAGTACCAAAACGAGGCACTTGTGAATAGAACAGAATCATTTCAATTATCATTGCCGTACATACATATTAATTCGCTCCTCTAAGAAGAGGAGCGAATTAATATGTACGTATCACTTATGTGAATCAATGTCGATCACCAACTGCATTTCGAAACATGAGAAAATATTTCGATTCCCATCTTATAGTTTACCACACTGACTGTCAACAACGAGATAACTCGTTATTGGCAATTTTTATTGTGACACCGACCACCTGTTATCTCTTGCCGAATACGAGTTATCTCGTTTTTAGCATTTTCTTATACATTATCATCTGATAAATTTTCAGCGCCAATAACGAATTTATTCGCACTGATACTTTTATTATGAAAACAATGACATGACTTCAGTTTAAGCTATAAATCAACTAATAATTTTGTTTTTTTGCCGCACTTGTTTTTTTAAAAAGTTCGTGTTTGAAGTCAGATTTCGTAATTGACCTCTGGAGGTCAATATGTTAATAAATGTAACCTTTTGTCACATTTCTTTGGTGAAAAAAATGAAAAATTTGATAATTTATATCTATATTAATAAAAAAAAATAAAACGTTATATATATATATATATATATATATATATATATAAAAATGCAAATTACCACACACAAAGACATACACAGAATGCATATAACTCAATTAAATTTGAAAAATCAAATGGCTAAAGGTATAGCTATTAGCGCTTTTTAAATATAAAATATTTTTGATATTTTACACCCATTTGTCCAGAAAAGAAAGAATGGTTTGTTCGAACACAAGAAAAATTAAATAAAAAATGCTTAACCGTAGTAATTTTGTTCATCATTTTTAATGAAACATGCATAAAAGAAACAATTGCCTTTAAATATACAACTATATATATATATATATAAACGCATATACATGTATATGTATATATATACATATTATTTAAGTGATATATATATATATTTATATATATATATATATTTATATATATATATATATTTGGTATAAATATATGCATAAATATATATATATTTATACGCATATATATGTATATATATATATATATACGCATAAAGCGATATACACTGTGTATATATATACAATAGAGGGTTACAGAGAAAAGAGTAAAGAGGGGGAAAAGAGAAAAGGATATAGAGAAGGACAGGGTTCAAGATTAAGAAATCAGAAAATGTCGATTGACATTATATTTGAATTTTTGAAGATTATCGCTATCAGAAAAGCAAGTAGGAGGAAGAGAGTTCTACTTTCGGGAAGTGTGAGAGAAAAGCTGTTGGAGTAGAAGAGGCGGTTACATTTAACCGTTTTGACAGTGAAAGGGTGGCACCGAGATGCCAACCTAGTAGCACGCTTAAATTCATGCAGTTGGGGAACAAATGAAAGTAGATTGTCAGAGAAGTTGCCATGACATTATTTGTAGAAAAGACAGAGGGAAGCCACAGCACATCTGTGAAAAAGTAACTTTAGACTGGATGCCAGATCAGGACCTATCACATTGCATATCAGTCTCTAGATTCTGTCGAGGACCTCGAGATGAACAGCGGGGACACCAGACTATATATGGCAACAGTATTCAATGCAAGGAAGAATGGTAGATTTGTAGATATGAAGAGTTGTCTTAGACGAGAAAAAAATTCTGGCGCGACACAGAGAACTAAATTTCCTTGCAGTAGATGAAGCTATTGATTCAATGTAATTGTTCCACCTCTGGCCAATTGAAAACGTGAGACCAAGAAAGCGCAGAGATACGCTCCCGTGGGTTGTGTTTTTTTGTGTTGTGTGAGGAAACTTTGTAATGTCTACTAGGGCGGCTAGCCAAAAAATGAAAAATTCAGGCACATTTTGTATTTGTTCAACCACCTGTTTTATAATTAAAAAACATGTTGGAGAGAGTGTTTTTATCTAGCGTGATCAGCAATCTGAACCAGGCCAGCAAAAAAACCTCGGTCAATATGATTTGTGACTTTTTTTTATTAGAAACGAAATCGACGGTCCTCCAAATATTCCATCTACCCAAAAAAATCACTCAAGAAGGCATTGGGTCAATTTTAAAAATAGTATATATATTCCAAATATGTCGCACATAAATATATAAGATTACCAGACACAATAACATCAGGATGTTTCCTTCAACTGTGGTGATTTAACACACCAATAAATTTATGGACAAAAAATCAAATGTTTTTTGTTTTTTATTTTATTTATTAATTTTTTAATTTTTTTTTATATATATATATATATATATATATATATATATATATATATATATATATATATATATATTTCATATATATATATATATATATATAATATATATATATATATATATATATATATATATATATATATATATATATATATATATATATTATATATTTGTTTCAAATTAGAATCCAGGAAAAGAATCAATTGTCCAGGACAAGTTTAAGAATAATAATATGTCTCCTAATATTCCATGGAATATTAGTGTTTTATTAAATTATATTTATATGGATGTTAATAATGTGTGTGTGTAATGTATAATTAATATAAAAAAAAAAAAAAAAAACAATATAAATAACTATAATTACATAAATAAATGAACAAAAAAAGAAAAAAAAGAAATTTCTAACATATTATATATGGAAACAACCAATTTTGAATATTCTTTAAAATTTATATCCACTTCAAACCTAAATGACTAGTAAATCAAAGTCAAAGAAAAATAGAACACTTTATAAAACGCCTAAGATGGAAATTATTTCCTCAACAAAAATAATGAGAATAATAACAACAGCAACAACAATAATAATAATAAAATTTCAAACAAAATTTTTTGATTCAGATTTATTAAATATGAACCCAACAAAATGATCGTATTGCATTTTTTTAATGAAATTATGGATAATCAATAAGATTGAAAATAAAAGATCATGAAATAATTTTCAAAAAAGACTTGAAAAAGATCTAAAAATGATAATTCAAAAACCAACTATTTACTAAAAAATTTAGAATAACCCATTCATCTATAAAACATAAAAGAAAATGAAATTACAATAAAAGAAGGTGATGAAGAAATTACTTAATTTTTTTAAAAGACAAATAAAATGATGGATATTTTTAGAAAGAGATATAAACAAATCCATCATTAAAAATGATGAAAAAACTAAACTAAAATTAGACAATAGAAAAAAAAAAAAAAAAAGGAAAAAAAGAATAAAAATTAAAACACATAAAAGATGTTTAGTTTTCAAAAAACAAACCAACATGCAGATTATTAAACCCCACGGAAAACAACATTAGGAAAATAAATAAACAATTTCTAGAAAAATATATTCCAATCTAAGGAACATATTAAAACACAAGAGCAATAATTAATTAGTTCAATAACATTAACAAGCTGTTCCTTCGCGCAATTTGATGTAAAAGACTTTCAGCCGTTTATCAAAGTGAGTACGTTAAATAACCCACTAAATTTAACCAAACAACATATGGACATATCCAATGAAGAAATAGAAATAATAAAACACCTTAGAAGATCTATACTATGAAATAGCGAATATTCAAACTGATATAATGGAATATGCATAGAAATATTTTTGGGGTAATGAAATATGATTGGATGGTGTCCGTCAAAAATAATCGGACGTTTAGGTGAGTCAGAGCTTTAGTCTGAGAGAAAAGTCTATAACGACGACCATTGACTACGCATTGATAAACACTTTTTATAAACTATACGCGTACCAGTCGATTAGGCTACCATATTCTTCTTGGTTATAAAGCAAAAACCAATTTAATTTAAATATTTTAAATATATCCCTTTCCGGGACATATCAAAAAAAATTAGAATTTTTTTTTGGAACAATACAAAAGTAAAGAATTTTTAAAACAATCAACATGAAAACAAAATCTTAATCTGGTTTATTTAGTCCTAAAACAATATTTTATAAAAAAAAAAAGTAGGTAATAATTATTTTTAAAAATAATTGACAAACAATTTTTTTTGTTTTTTTTTATCAATAAAAATATAAATTCTAATAAAGGAATCATTTGCATGGATTATATGAAAAATAATAAAATAAAAAAAATAAATAAAAATCAATAAAAATAATAAGTTATCGTAATAAAAGGGAACCATTAACAGAATAAAATCTTTCCAATGTAATTTAAGAAACAAAAAAAACTGCCCAATTTAATAAATAAGTAAAAACAATAACTTAATATACGAAGCTAGATGATACATTTTCCAATTGTCCTCTGATCGGAGATTTTGAGGATAATTCAGCTCCACAACGTCTTTGATTAAAAATTTCATCCAAATATCCACTTGACTCGAGGTGATAGAACATGTTTATTTTTGAAGCTGACTATATATATATTAATTAAATGAATAACAAACACAATGAAAGTATAAAAAAAAATATAGTAAAAATAACAGCAATACATTTTCATAGTAAAAAATTAAAAGTGTGTACATTTTTTAAAAAAAAAAAAATTAAAAGACTTCAGAATACGTTTTAAACGAAAAAATGTTACGATTTATATTTTTGTAAAAATAAAATATTTGCCTCTAGAAAATACATTTTTGTTTAAAAAATTAAAGAGTAAAAATACATTTTTAAAAATTACCAGCAATAATATTAAAAAAATACCAAGCAATACATTTTTTTTTTAATTTTTACAGGGGTACATTTTTAAAAATTATTAAAAGTTTTATTTTTAAAAAATTTGTTATTACCAGGAATACATTTTTTAAATTACAAGATTACATTTTTTTTTTGTTTATTACCAGCAATACAGTTATTGTAAAAAAAATAATACCAAATCAATACATTTTTTAAAAAAAGAAATTAAAATACCATGGTAAAAAGAAAATTAAATTTCAACTTTCTTGAATTAAATGACCCTTTTGTCTAGTTGATATGCCACTATACAAACAAACGAAGCTTCCGTAATTAATCATATTAACACAGACAAAAACGTTTATATAGATGCTCCAGTAAAAAAAAAAACTCAAAAATAGGATATTATAATCACAAAATGCACATTGACACAATAAAATACGCTAATAACCATCATCCTATCAAAATACATATTCACCAAAATTATTGTTTACCATCCAAAAAATCAAATGTCTTAATTTTTTGCAGGGCAATTTTTGCCTCATTTTTTTTTTAAAAGAGCAAACAAAAAAAACTATGCTTTTTTAGAAGAAAATTATTAATAATTTTTTTATAAAACAAAACAAAAAAAAATTAACAAAGAAAAATGAAATAATGGGTGAGTGCAATTAAACAAATAAACATATATGTTTTTTTGCCAATTAAACGATTATTATTTTTGTTAAATTTAGACACTGGGCATTTTTTATATATATATATATATATATATATATATATATATATATATATATATATTTATATGTTACAAACAACAATAAAAATAAATGTTATAAATCTAACACGCCTAATTAACAGCCTTTACTTAAGATACCACCAAGACAGGTAATAAAACAATAATCAAACAACAACTGAATGAAAGGAATATATCTATATTTCCCAAATAACCCTAAATAAGAGAAGCCCAGAATATTCGAGAAACAGAACTGCCCTAAAAATCCTAAAATATTTATGGGCTGTGATATCCTCTTGACATTGTTTACATTATGTTTTTTTTATAGGGTTTTGAAAGAGAAAAGAAAAAAAAACTTAGAAGAGAGAGAGAGAAGTATGTAAAGGAAAAGAAAATGAAAATGATGAAAGGGATAAATAAAAATGACATTATTTTATATATTTACGCGCGCACAAAAATACATAATACATGCACAGACACAAAAACAATATATAAGTTTATCAATTTAATTTTAAAATAATAAGAGCATCCCAACCATGCATGCATATTTGACGTCATTCAAAAGGATAATAATATAAAGAAAATGTAATTAAAATGAGAAAAAACTATCAGTTAATTGCTGCAACTTCATGAAGAATGGATTGAACAATTACCAAAATGTTAATCAATATAAACTCTAGAAAAATATAAAAAATATATAGGGTGCTTAAATATAATATATATAGTATATTTTACATATATTTATATATATATATATATATATATATATATATATATATATATATATATATATAATGGACTCTCCCGTCGGTTTCGACGTATGAGGATCTGACAGCTTATTGATTCACTTATGAAATTTTGTGCGATAATCTTAAGTGGCATTTAAGACCCGCTAGTGATTTACAAAGGAGGCCACATATGGAGCAAGTGTGAGGATTGTGAGATGAGATCACTGTTAGATTGGCTGACCTTTTAGATCTTGCTCTCGCTTCTTGAAGATGATTCAGACAAGCAGATTGAAAATTGCTGAGTCCACTAAAACACGTTGATCTCCATTCTACCCGCTCCAAGGCTAAGCGCTCAAGGGTGTTATGTGGTATATTGACTGCTGACAAGTTGCTTTTCAGCTTGTCTTTGTATCTTAGCCATGGGCGTCCTACATTCCTGTAGCCCTGATCTAACTGGCTGTACATTAGGATCTTTGGTATCCTGTCATCAGACATTCTCAAGACATGACCAGTCCACCGTAAGACTGTATGAGAAAAGTCTATTCCTAAATATTACACCTGTTAAACAGGTCTACGTTAGATGTCCTATCTTGTAGCTTAACTCCACAGATTGCACGCAGACAGCTTTTATGGAAAACATCTAGCTGGCATATATGGTACCTGTATGGAGTCCACGACTCTGAGCTATACAAAAGGATGATAAGTACAATAGCTATGTAAACCTGAATTTTCGTATCCAGTCGAATACCCCGCTCATTCCACAAGCGATGGCGAAGTTTGCCGAAAGCACTGGTAGCCTTAGCAATCCGATGCATGATTTCATCATCTAAAGTTCCACTTTAGTTGACTTTGCAAAGATAGGTGAAAGACTTTACATAGTTCAGGGGTTTGTCTACTACTTTCAATGGTCTCTCTGGAAATTTGTAGAC
The DNA here is from genome assembly GCA_903632075.3 of Acanthosepion pharaonis. Classification (NCBI taxonomy): domain Eukaryota; kingdom Metazoa; phylum Mollusca; class Cephalopoda; order Sepiida; family Sepiidae; genus Acanthosepion; species Acanthosepion pharaonis. The sequence continues at coordinate 131,491 of CAHIKZ030001893.1, read as the reverse complement.
TGGTGGTTTTTGTTTCTTACCACGCAATTGCTTCGTAGTAGGACAAGGTTGGTGCACAACTTCAGTTTTCTTTTTGCTAAGTGTAAGACCAAATGCTTTACATGCAGCAGAGAAACGATTTATTAGATGTTGGGCCTCCTCAAAGAATGTCGCTACAAGAGCCGCATCATCGGCAAACAACAAATCACGAATAAATTGCGTACGAAGGTGAGTCTTGGCTTTGAAGCGCTGATGATTGAAGAGGCCACCAGTTGTTCGAAACTGAAACTTGACGCCATTCTCTGTGTCTGCAAATGCATATTTCAGCATCACCGAGAAGAAAAGGGAAAAAAAATTTACTTAAATTTTACAGTTAACGTTAGGTGGTGAATTAAGTGTTTAAATTTCAAAACATATTTTTAATTTTAATACTTTTAACATGATTAAGGAGTAACTAATGGTTAAGGAGTAACATATTTTAATTTCAATCTAAGTGATCAACTTAAATTGAGATTATCTCCTGATGAGCAAAATTTTCAATCTTACAAGCCTAATTAGAAATTATTCAAAGAGAAAGTAAGATTAAAAGATAATAAAAAATTTTTGTCCTTCCATTAGAACTCTATATATATAAAAAAACATACACCCATGTATACATATATATGCATATAACTATATCCTACACATATATTCACACATATCACATATATAAATTCGTAAATACATATATATATATATATATATATATATACAAACATATATACAACCCCATATACATGAATCGATACATACACACATATACCTATCTAAATTTACGAATACACATATACATATACATATTTACACACACGCCCAAAATATAGATATATATGTACATCTACACATATACACATGTATATATATATACACATAAATCCACATATCCATATCGAAGTTCATATGCACATTTATATACATACAATTATGTACCCGCACACATGTGTGCATACAATCATCCTCATATCTAAAAATAATCCGATATTTACCATCATATATAGTTTTTTTTTTATATATGTATTGAGTTAAATTGAGATGATTTCTATGTCTGCATTTAAAAATCATCTCGTTATGTTGGTTTAGTAATTTATATTTTTCATTAGGATCTTCTCTTTAATACACAGGTCACATCGGTCTCTAAAATTTATGAAGTTCGAACCCTAGAGATGATTCTCCATTTCACTTGTGGGGTGAAGCCGTTTTCCAATAAATTCCAATAGTGTTCAATAGTGCAGTTTGGTGTCTTTTGGATTCATTTGTGAAGGACTAGGGATGGTTTTAAAAACGCTGTTTCCAATTTCCCGCAGATATTACTATATATATCTTTTTTGTTTTACATTTTCCTTGGGGAAAATTGTAGCTTCGTATATCACGTTTTCTGACATGCATATTCCTCCTACTGGACAATCAGATCCTGCTCTGCAATTACAGGTACATGTTTCTTTTTTCAATTGGTTTGCATTAAGATTCCTTTGTAATTGGTTATTGTGAAATTCCCTAATAATTTTGCTCTTGTGAGAGCTTATAATTTTTTCTTCATTGCTCATGCATGAATAACTAATTTTTAGATTCATTTTATTAAACATTTTTTCAATAGCTCATCTTTACTAAAATGTTTATCTATTAATTTTAGGAAGTATTTTCCTATATTGATATTAGGTTGAACCATATAATCTTCCTTTTCCTATTTTTGAACTTAGTGGATGTGTTATTAATTGATTTATCTATATAATTTAATGTTTGTTTAAATTTACTTTTTAATAGGGCTTGATTATATGTCGATTTGTTTTGGTTAAAGATTGTTTTACTAGAAGACAGTTTGTTTATTCTTATAGTGTATTTGGAATTTGGTTTATAATTACTTTCGGGTGGTTTGAATTGATATTTATGTATATGGGGGATTGGTTTTCCTTTTGGAAGGGTTTGTAGGTGTCATTGTAGAGATTAAATTTAACGTCTAGAAAATTTACGATTTTTAGGTTGGATGATATTTCGATTTTAAATTCCAGAAACTTGAAGGCCTTAATTATTATTTTCTGTAGTTGGGATGTTAGAGGGCCATTGGTATTAGGTATAACAATAAGTCCGTCATCTTTGTACTGCCCTACAAGTTTTGGTGATATATATATATATATATATATATATATATATATATATATATATATATATATATATATATAATGAAAAGGACTAAGTTCGACAACTATTTTAATATATTTTTTGTTTATACGTTATTTTTATAGATACAAGAAATTTAAGTAAATGCTCTGTTTATAATAAACAATATTAACAACATTTTCCGGCCTGAGTGTCCAAGAAATTTCATAGAAATGAGAAATTTCTTGTTTAAAAACAGTAATTTGGCTTCAACTACAACCTCAAGACGACTTCTGAACGGTATCCTTGTTTCATTTGGTGAATGCTGCCATAATCCATGTCTTCATCTTTGGTGTTACAAGTTTTGTTGGTCTCTCGCTCAACTCCCCTCCCCAACACATAATGTAGGAAGTTGCTGTCTGGGGAATTAGGTGGCCAGATGTAAGGGGTTCACCTGCTTGTGTGGCATGCTGAATAATCATGTTGACAGACGTAGAGTCTTCCAGTAACCACCCTCTTGACCCAGGTAGCACTACCTCTTCATGGCACTTGATGTAGGCCTTCGTGTTGAGTCTGGGACCCTCACAATCAAATTTGGGTGTTCTTTTCTGATCAGGACGAACAGAGTGAGTTTTTCGAGCTGCTGTACCTTCTTCATCACCATTAGACTCATCCAACTCTTTCCGAATCCTTTGCACTGTCCTCAGATTGGCACCCAAACACGCTGAAATGTTCGTATTGAAGCTTGCGATGCAAATGCCAAGCAGTACAGCATGCCGTTTCCAAATTTCTGGCAGAGTTAATTCCGTCATGGTGCTGTTTTTCTCACATACGGTGCCCAACTGACTTTGCTCTACTGTACACTCGACAAAGTTAAAATCAAACAACGCGCATTTGCGAAATTAAAGATATAAAATGGCGACAATTTACCCATCTGGGGTCAACACTGATTGGCGATAGTCTGTTTCATACCTGAACGCAAGTTTTATGGTCTTAAAGAAGTAAATCCTTCATCAAATCTCACAGACTGGTACTACAAATAAGGAACTTTACCAGTTAAAGATTTGAAGACTTCCAAGAACAGTAACAACTAAAATGCATAGCACATCTAACTAGAACAGAAAATAATGACATAATCAAGATGCTGACTTTCCACACAACCTTAAACAAAAAGTTAGGAAGGAAACTCCCATCAGTACTAGAAAGAGCGATAATAATTAGTGTACCTTAGAAACCTATTTTCCTGAAAAGATGTTTAAAGAGAAAGATTTTATAAAATTCAACCGATAGTAATGCTAACTGTTCGGCCAATGAATGTCGAATCTTTTCTGAATGGAAACGGTTAATCATATCATTATCAGAAATTTATTTCCATTCTTTGTGAATCACGTAATTTATGTAAAATAACTATCACAAGAAATCATTTAATATTATTCCCTACTCATCTGCTGGGAAATGGCTGATATTCAATAAACTGTCCCCACAAATATGGCACCCAGTGAAGATGGAATTCCTTAGAATCAGAGAGACCTGCAAGACGAGGTTGCTGTCCTTCACAGCATGTCGAGTTGCCTTTTCTTTACAAACTTTGTCGACTAACGGGAAAAGTTCATCTGACCAATGCTTGACCTGGATGCTGTCCATTAACAGCGCTGAAATAAACCGGTCGATTCACAAGATAATGCCTCCTTTGACCTGCCTTTGTTAAGACCGACTGCGCAGCGTTGCGTCTTTTCGTAACCAGGTTAATCTCTAGGACCTTGAACGTTTGGGGTCAGCTGGTCGATCTCACCAAGCGTTGGATTTATTTGCTTGACTCTCCACAATGCTTTGACGGGATTTTACAAGTCAATGTATTAATAACTACAATAAACAATCACTTTATTTATTCACGGGCTATTTTTGGCGTGTAAATAAGGACAACTGCTAATCCCAGATGTTCAGACCGAAATTACAATAAAGAATTGAGGATTAATATAATCTTATATGATTGAATATTCATAAGTTAATACGAAATCAAAAGATACGTTTTTATTTAAATAAAATGAAATGTTTCAAGTTGCAATGAGCGGCGATTTTTGGCAATGGAAATTCATAGTTGAGTCTTACTCAATGAAAACTTTCCGGTATTTATATTCGGCCTATTGTCCTTATCTTTGTTGTGATTTCACAATATTTCACACGTTAGGTCCTTTTGTTTTCTTCCAATGTTTGTTGACCCAGGAAACTGTCGGGGAATTACGAGTTGAACCCTTTACTTAATCTTTTCGTTCTGCTATGCGCGTCTAAGGATATATTGTTTTGTTCTTATTTAATGAGTTCTGTCTATGTTTCTAAGATGGTGTATTGTAACTATTTACATTATTCGGACTATTGTCCTAATCTTTGTTGCCATATTTATCACAACGTTTCTGCCAATGTACGCTCCGGCCTTCTTCAGGTTGTTGGAATGTCGAACTGAACCCTTTATTTCGCTCGCTGGGGTAGACTTAGTTCTACGTGTCATGTTTAATGGATGTCAGTTATCAGTTATCTCCTGTTAATTCACCTTTCCAAGTTCTCCACTGTCTTAACCAGGTATTAAGGACATATGGCACAGTGGATAAAGGCGTTGGTTAGATCCAGTGACAGGACCCAAAGATTTGGAAGTTCAATAAGCATTCCTAAGCATATATCATCATCATCATCAGTCTCATGGCCAGGTGTGGTCGTAGGATCGATGTAGAGTGTTTTGAAATAAATAGACCTGGTGGAGCCCATCTCTCTCTCTCTCTCTAGTTCAAACAGATACATGATACCCATCAGTATAACGATGCATATGGAATTAGGGAAATAGTTAAACAGAGTCTAGAGAAAAATCGAGATAAGAACAACGGAAAATTGCTTTAGAAATGTCATAAATTAGATTTGAGAGAAATTAAAAGTAATAAGCAAGAAAATTGGATTGATCATTAACCCTAGAACACTAAACATGGGTATATAGTACCCAGCGCAAATTTTTCTATTTTTAATTACAATTTTCAGTACCTGATTTTCTTGCGTAAATAATATGTTTTCAGTTCCTATTAATGTTAACTCAAAGTACAAAATTTGAAGTGCCTGCATGTAAAATATTTCAAATAAAGATTTATATTTAATATTTTTAAAAATCGGGTATGATATACCCATGGTTAGTAGTGGTGTAACTTTAATTGATGGATAGTGTTCTAGGGTTAAGATAATATTTCAAGTTTGTGTCGTGATTGTAAAGAAAGACAAAATAATTAGAATATGAACAAATTTCTGAAGGCACGAAAATACCACCTTTAAGTAAATATCACAAAGTAAAAAGTAAACTTTGCATCTTAATGGGATTATCGCCTTGATTTAGATGAATTGATTTAAAGAAAAACCCCTGCAAGTAATGTTACAATCGAAACAGTGAAAAATAAAATCAATTAATGAAAGATTGATGAAGGTTATATAATGTCAAGAAGTACAGATTTACTTGTAAATTAATAACAATGTATTCCAGTATATATTATATTGTGTTCATCGCATGTTTCTGTGGCTTATATCTTTAGGATTTATTTATGAATAATATTTCGCTTTCGACACTTAAAAATACGTTATTACCAATATTTTAGTTGAAATACACGTTATATATTTTATATAGAAGGAGCATTTTGTACGCCCCATACGCTTGTTGGAGGGAGTGTGAGTGTCTTTTTTTCTCCTTTTTTTCTCCTTTTTTTCTTTTTATACTCTTGTAGGAACTTGCTATTTTCACCCTCTTTTGAATTTTAATTATTTGTAATTAAAATTTATCTCTTTTTTTAATCGCGTTCCAACTTTCCCTCCTAATTCGTTATATTGATCGTGTCTTTGATTGTTTTCCAATTTGCCAACGTATACCTAAAATATTGGTCGAAAGGTACCTAAGTTATAACATGACGTCCGTTTTGTTTATATATATGTATATTTTCTTATGTAAATATAAATATATACAGAAATGTTTCCAACATTGATTAATAACAATTTTATTTGTAGAACATTGACTCACATAATCAAATCTCACTTAGTGTAATGTTACCTTAAATGCACACATAGAATATACACTCATACATATACATACACATTAGGGGGGGGACCACAACGTGGTGTAACGGTTAGAAAGCTTGTCTTGCTAGATCAAATACAACTGAGTAGTGAGTTAGATCCTCACTGGGTGCCCCATACTTTCGGCCTTGTGCCACATCTAAGCCGGTCTTAGAAAATCACTATACATACACATTGGGCATAGTATGAGTGATCGATGTTTTTTTTTTTTCTGTTAGGATTTAAGAACACTTCATTGTAAAGAGTTGTGACAGCTGTCTGAATAATCTCAAAACACGTGGAAGTCCTGGACTTGTCATTTCAAATTCTTTTTTTTATCATGCCTCATAGGGACCTGATTATGTACCAGGACGTTTATTTTTTCTCTTTTGTTTGCTGCCATAGTCTTGGATAACGGTACACAATTCACTGCTTAAGAATTTAAAGAATTGTGTAAAGTGTTCTCGATTCGGGCCTATTACTACCATGCCGTATCACCCAAGGTCGAAAGGGACACTCTGAACAATTTGTGGGTACATTTAAGAGAGCTTTTTAAAAAGCAAGTAATGAAAATGTGAGCGAAGAAGCATTACAAAAATTCCTGAGTATACCGGATTATGCCGAATCCCAATACATCGGCAGGCATGTCACAGGCAGAATTAATGTACGTAATAAAAATTAAATCGGTGTTCAACAAGTTTTTACCAGGCCAAAAAAGAATAACAGATAACAAAAAGGACACAACTTTTTTTTTTAAATTGGCGAAAAGTGTCTTTTTTTTTTAGAATATATAAAAATGGAAAAGAAATGTGTGAAGACGGCGTAATAAGGTCACAAACTGGAAAGATTATATATATGTTGAAAGGCGAAAATGGGAACACAAAAGGTATTGAAATCAGTTAAAGAAAATGTTTACTGAAGAAAGGCTTGCAAGAACGGAAGAACCTATGCAAGTACTGTATGATATTTTTGATGTACGAATACCCCAAGCATTCGTTGAACGTACAAGTATGATTACCTGAAAAAGGAAACGTACGGAAAAACTATAGGTTGAACCAAAGCGAAAGAAATACACAATTCAGTACGTTGTGAACTCTCCAAAAAGAAGAAAGGATGAATACTAAGAAATAAAATAAAATATTTAGTAGTAAAAAAAAAAAAATATCAAAAGTGGGGGAGTTGTGGAGTAAATAATAGAGCCCCGGTAACATAAATGAACTAGGCAAGACGCCTTAAATAAAGAACGTGAAGTAAGTCAAGGAAAAGTCTGTGGGAATCAGTCCAGAGTTCGTTAAAGCTTACTCAAACTAATTCAAGTCTAGGCACGCGCACGATGTGTTTTTGTTGCTAATCGATTCGATCTCATATTTTTGCTTGAAAAACTGTTATATTTTCGATAAGTTTATATCTTAATCTTTACGGTTGTTTTTTTACTGTTTGTTTTTTGTGGAAGATTTTTTTTTTTTTACCCTCGCCGTCATTTTTATTTTTGTTGCTAGTGTAACATCTAGTTTCACTAGTCCATTGATTTAACTTTTGTACATTGTATTTTAATTTGTTTTCCTTCTTTTCGGAGAGAACTTTGTTTTCATTTGTAACCTTTTTTTACGTCAAACTTAAAGCAGCTTTGTTAGGTGTTTTTGTTTCATTGTCTTCGTAAATTTTTCTTTAATTTTTCTGTATCTGTTTAAGAATTTCTATTTATTTATTTTTTTTAAGAAAATTCCCTGTTTTCGTTAAAGTAAGCAAAAATGGCCGATAAACATCGAAAAAGAAAGACCCTCCCGATAAAAACACTCAATCAACAGTGACTACAATCAACAGTAGCCATTACCAAAAAAAATTGACGAGCAAATAGATTCAAGGAAAGGTATGGAGACCAAGAATAGCCAAAATCAAGGTGTTGCCAACTGATTTCAGTAAAAATAAAAACAAATACGAAAATGTAGTGGCTAAGGACTCGCCCTTTTGATGAAAGATCCCTACCGAAGTGCATAATCATCATGAAGGAGTTCCTGGAGAAAGCCAAGAGCTACACACATCTTATCAAAGAAGATGGACTCTTGGTAAATCTTCAGGAATTACAAAAAGTTGAAAAAAGATTTGTATCAGTTTTTGTGGCCGACAGCCGTCCGCGCAAAATTTGTCGCGCCACAAAAAACACCGTGATAAAATCGTTGACGTCCTGGGGGTTAAGACCCAAAGAGTCATAAAAGTTAAGGGATACTTATCTGAAACATACTGTTATCCATGCCTGCCTACTGTGAGGACACTTCCAGTCGGGGCCTTATCACAAAAGACCTCATCATAAGAACTGAATATGAAAGCAGGCGTATGACCAATATCAGTATTTGAGGTCCCTTCTCGGAGCACAAGGGAGCACTTGTCTGTTTATCTGACTAAACTTAAGTAAATACTCGGTGCTTCCTGCAATAAAAGCTCAACCTACTGAGGAAGAGGAATTCTATAGAAAGTGAAGACCACAAATATAGAAAAGAATTTCCAGAACTTTTCACAGGCATTGGTAGACTCTAGAATATATATATATATATATATATATATATATATATATATATATAAAAGTGTCTGTGCAACCAATATCTATATCAACTCCTGGCGCTTATCTCTTTCTATAAAAAAAGTTCAGAAAGAGTTACAACTTTTAGAAGAAACATTATACGCACGGTAAAACACCAACAGACTGGTGCATCCCAGTAGTTGCCGTGTTAAAGGAAAACTACTGGACCCTAGGGGTCAATTCATCCAAACCTTCCTTTTTTAGAAGTATCAGCATGTGAACCAACTTTCTTAGCAGATAGGGAATATTGGATGATCCTTCCATTGATGAGCAAAAAAAAATGAAGCAATAGATATGTTTCTACTAACAGATACCATAAACAGAATATTGGAACAGCAAGAAAGCTTTAAGAAGAAAAAAAACTAAATACGTACAATCAGAAAGAGACACTTTAAACTTTTGGGATATATAATGAGGAAAGAAGGCCCAGAGAATTTAACACTGACATGACATACTGAAATCAAGGAAAGAAGGGGAAAAATAGCACGTAAACTACTTAACGAGTTTGCGTGAATGGGTAGCAGAACAGGGACAAACTGGAATGGCAATGAGGCAAACGTTACTTAAAGTAACAAAAGACAGAGAGTTATGGAGGATCATGACTGCCCACATTCTGAAATGACACTGCACATCGGTCCTGACCTGGTATCTCAGCTTAAGTTGCTTATCTGTGCGTTTTCATGGCAATTGTTATGATGAGCTTTCCTCTTTGGTATCTCGACTTCGCGAATTTAATCGCAGTACTAGATTGGCAGCTAGGTCTCATCACTTTACTGATAAAATAGATGTAGCCATAAGATCTATGGTAACTCTTGTGAAATGCTCTTCTGCCTTCTTGATTGCCTGTCAACGCTGGTCTTCAAATATTTAAATGCAATATTTCAACCGTCATCTTCTGTCTTTTTTAAACCTGTCCTTTTATTTTCCTTTCTCTTCAATAATATTTTCTCCGTTTCTTTCACTCTCAGTAACTCCTTGCTTCTTAGTGGCTTTATTACTTTGTATGGGATGAATTGATTAGAAAAGTTGTGTATATAAATAGCGCATGTTTGGCTATGAAGCAATAAAGCTTTTAGCAACGACAGGTTCCGAATTGTACAGCAGTCAGCGTACTTACGAAGTCATCTTTGCCAGAAACATTCAAGAATAAATACCTCAATAAACAGCTGAATATCAGGTTATTTGAATTTTTTGATCGATACATTCATTCATTTTCTACGGTTTATCAACCCTTTGCAATTTATTTCAAATAGGAAAATATTTTTTTTGATTGTAAGAATTTTTTGTTGAGGTGGAGATAATAATGATTTAGTAACACAAGTCTTACTAATTAACCCATAGCTGGGAGGAAAAAAGAAGAAGAAGGTATTTGCGCGTACGTAAGTATAACGGAATCAGCGAGAATTGGAACTCGGATTATCAATTCCGAGCCGTTATCCATTACACACCATCAGCACCTGTGGTATTTCCAAGTGGTCACCCACCTAGGTACTGACTAGCCTCAACGTTGTTTAACTTCAGTGATCGTCCGGGAACCGGTGTTTTAACATGGCTGTAAGCAGTTTATTTGAAATAGAGTAACTTACCTTACTCTAATACAAGGCTTTAGGGAAGAATGTGTTGCGCCGGTATGCCTAATATGTATTTCTTGTCTTAACAATCAGCATTGGAAATACCTAACTTTTATCTAATCTTCAAGACATGGGTGATCATGGCTCTCCATGATTTCCTATCCTTTGCAGCTCATAGCAATGTTTATCTTTACAATACTTCCTACCCTTTGCCCCTCTCGTTTTATTTGGAGAAAAACAAAACATCGCGTAGGGACTTTCTTTCCAGTGGGGGGCGCTGTCTAAAAAGCAGTATTTGAAATCCCGATTTCTCTGGACAGTCAGTTATGATACACGATCATGCATCTTTCGATACATGACTGACGTGGAGGATTTTTTTCCCGCAGTGGGTTGCCATTTCTTTCTGCGGTAGACATCCAAGGCTATAGAACTCAGTCTGTCCTGCTATTTACCCATAGCTAGTGGGAGAAGAAGGGGATTCATACCTTTCTCAAGGGTATTAGCTCATTAGAACTTATTCACAGAAGTTAATATAATGGATTCGACTGCAATTCGAACTCGGCTCTCCGATTCCTCAAACCGAGCTGCTATCCATTGCTCTGATTTTTCTGGTACTGGTGGGAAATTCACAATGACCTTATTCAACAAATAAGCTCTCTATTAACTTTGGATGTCTTCTGGTTCATTGTTTGACACGATCAATCGCATCGCTTTTCTTTTCCCCAGCAAATTTTTAATTATTTTTTTTTCAGAATAGCAATAAATATTTCGTTAGACTGCACAAAACACTTAACCAAGCTCTGAGCTCCTTGGCGTGGGGAAATTGCAAGCGAGCTACTCTCCTTGAATAAAAGAATTCTATACTCACTGACTGCCCTATACTTGTAGTCTTGTACCAAACGAAGTCAAGTAAACATTTTGTCACCTTGGCATGGCTTGAAGATCAGCATGACGGTTTGGGTGATAATTGCTACTGAGTAGTGTGTTCAATCCTCATTGGGTGACCATTAGTTGTAGTCCTTTTGCCAAACTAAGATAAGCTTAGTATATAAATTTCAGACAATATCAACATATATATATATATATATATATATATATATATATATAATACTAATAATCTTATAAATATAAGCAGCTATACTCGTCCGGCAAAATCTTAGGTTTTTACGCTTGTCAATAAACAAACCAACACACAAGGGAAAGAAAAGGATAAAAAAGAAAGAACTAAGAACATGTACCTCCGGCGAAAATAATCGTCTAGAATGTAAGTTCAGATTTCCAAGAAAAAAACCTCCGACACGAGTAAAGTAAAAATAACTAAGCAAGTGGAGCAAACTAAGTAAACCCTAAAGAGCCAGACACACCTACCTTGCTTGGGCTGCATCTGATGATATATATATATATATATATATATATATATATATATATATATATATAAGGAAACCTAAAGAGCCAGACACACCTACCTTTTTTGGCTGCATCTGATGATATATATATATATATATATATATATATATATAAGGAAACCTAAAGAGCCAGAAATTTGTTACCTAGGTTTCACCTACGGGGATCGTCAGGGTTAACTGGCTAAAGTGGTAATAAGAACAGAAAATATTTTCTGTTCTTATTATCTCTTTAGCCAATTAACCCTGTCGATCCGTGTAGGTGAAACCTAGGTAGGTTTATCTGACTCTTTAGGTTTCCTTATATATATATATATCATCAGATGAAGCCCAAGCAAGGCGGTAAGCCACTGAGGCAAAAGGGGTTACTGAGTGTGAAAGATATAAAAAACAGAAACATTATTAAGAACAATAGAAGAGTAATTAGAAGGACAGTAGATAGCGATTGGCATTGCATTTAAATTTTGGGAGATCAAAGTTGACTGGAAAACAATGAGCCGGGAGAGAGTTACACTAGCGAGAAGAGAGAGAAAAGAACCTGCTGGCATACAACTTACACTTAGTAAATTCAATTGTAAATTGATAAGAACTTGTGGCTAATCTAGTACTGCGCTTACATTAGTAAAGTCTGTGTGCCATATCAAAGAGCTCATCCGATCAATGAGCAAAATGTTTATAGAAAGGGCACATGGGAGACAACTTGAGAACAATGTGAAAGTGACTGAAGCCGAGACTCCAGGTCGGGATCAAGAATTTCTAAATATATAGCAAGAGCACCGGACCATATATGGCAGTAATATTCCAAGTCTGAATGAATGGTAGACTTATAAATATGTAAAATAGATTCTGGAGGGAAGCATTGTTTATCACAGTACAATGAAAGCAAGTTTCTTAACAGCAAACCTATCAATAGATTCAATATAGTCAGTCTCCTGGAGGTAAACATCTCCATATATATATATATATATATATATATATATATATATATATATATATATATATATATATATATATATATATATATATATATATATATATATATATATAAATATATATATGTTATATTCATTTTTATGAATAATGAGTTCGAATCACTGGTTCCTTCTAATTTCGGCAAATTCAAATTATCTAAACTACCTTAGAAAATGTATATATATATATATATATATATATATATATATATATATATATATATATATATATATACATATTGATTTTTTTTTAGAAAAATCAATATGTATATATATATATATATATATATATATATTGATATATATATATATATATATTGATTTTTTTAGAAAAATCCATATGTATATATATATATATATATATATATATATACATATTGATTTTTCTAAGAGAGTTTAGATGTGGCACAAGGCCGAAAGTATAAAGAACCCAGTGAGGATCGAACTTCTATTATTCAGATAAGCTTTATTAACCATTAAACGATGCAAAGGTGCCCCATATATATATATATATATATATATATATAGATAGGTGATGTTTACCTCCAGAAGAGTGAACTCGTTGCGCTTTCTCGAGTGAACATTTTCAGCTGACAAGAAGTACATATATATATATATATATATATATATATATATATATATATATATATATATATATACACCTTTTAAATCTGATATTATTTCTGATTGCTATAAACGTTATATCTGGGGGGAAGGGCTTTAGTAGCGACGATATTTCCGTAAGTATGATATTTATTAAATTTGGCTAAAGGAAAATGAACGTAAGAAGATTATGTTGCGCCAGCCAATCTTACAAGTTGCAAGGAACCATATGCTTTGATAAATTATTTTAAATCCTAGTTTTTATCTGGGCTTGAACCACTGCCTCCGAAAAGAAATACCTCTTATTTGCTGCTGTTCCCAGGTCCACCCAAACCCGGGGTGATAGCATCTCTTAGGCTCCCAGCTATGAGTAAATAGTAAACCCCCAAACAAAAAACAGTACATTTTTATAATAAAATGACCAACAATGCATTTTTATAATAAAATGACCAACAATGCATTTTTATAATAAAATCACCAATCCATTTTATAGCAAAAGGACAATCAATGCAACACTAAAAAAAATATAAATATATATATATATTGATAGTAAAATTAGCAACAATACATTTTATGATCTACAAAGTATATATCTAAAAAAGTATACCCTTTTACCCTGAGAGTTTAAAATTATGTACAAGGTATTTGTAGTTGAATGTATAAAATTGCATGCTAGATATTTAGATTTCAGCATTAAATAACCAATAGAGTTTAATATGCCGCTATACAAAATCAACTAACCAGATATTTAACATGTTGCCTCATAGACCAGCAGGAGCTAAAAGAACATGTGGCAGTTGCCATACCCCTAAGTGGTCACGTGGTAGCAGCCTTGCAGCAATTACAGCTAAATAAATGCTAATGTCAGTGTGTCACACATTTTTAACTTTAATCCTAGAGGCCGTAGCAACAACATATACCATTTTGGAATCAGGCCGACTCCGCTGGTAAATTAAAAACATTACGGGTCGGATTCAGATCCGTCGTCGTAATCCTGAAATTTGGGATTCCCAAGTTTTCATTATTGCGATTGTTTTCGGCGATTTTTTTACGTGATTTTTTTTTCAACAAATATTTTTGTACAATAACAATTTTTATAACTTGGAAATAAATTTGGGAATGGTGGAAATTAATTGCGAACTCCAGCGAAAGTCACCCATGAAATAAAAATAATTGTTTGTACAGAAAGAAATAAACTACTTACATTAAATTATCTCTAAATTAAGTGAGGACACAAAACTTATCGTTGAACTTTTAAAAGGTAAGCTTAAATATTAATGCAATACTTAAATGCAGCAATCATTTTTGAGTTCTTCTGTAATTTATTGTTGCTTATCGCATATAGTAGCGGTATGCCTCGCAAAAACAAATCTCTGCCAACAGAGGATCAGATTGCAATCAAAAGAGCCAAGGCTGCAGCGAGCAAAAGAAAGTCTTGTACAAATGAAAAATCAGATCAAACGGTAGCAAGGAGAGCTTCCAATGTTGAAAATACGCAAAAACTTAGGGACTCTCAAACTCCTGAACAAGCCGTAGGCACAATGAAGAATCCTCCGCCTGATAGGTCGGCTTTTAAACTAGCAACAGCAACTTCCTCGATTACAAATCGTAACACCTGTCACGTAACAAGCTCAACAACTATAAAATGATAATTTAAAATATTTTAAATGCTTCAACAATATTATAAATCGAAGATTATCATGAATTTTACAAGTATCTCACTCAGTTTTGTAATTCAGTTATATACAACCGCTTCCTAAGATTAATAGTAAAAAAAAGGTTTTGGGCGAGTAAAGCCTTAGGGTCTTGGAAAAGGTTATCCTTCTTTGAACACTGAGGGCTGGCGCTACAGATTCCCAAACAAAGAACTGTACCAAATAACAGAAACCACATCACTACCAACAGTAACATCTAAAATGGATAACACATATAACATTTAGCTATTTTCAACAGTGGGTGAGACCTAGATGCCAATGCTTAAATTCATGTAGTCAGAGTAAAAGCTTGTCAGAGTAGTTGCCATGAAAATATTTGTAGAACAGAAGGAAGCCACACCATGTCAGTGAGAGAGTGACTGAAGTCGAGATGCCAGGTCAGGATCAATTACATTGCAGATCCTTCTACGTGTTTCATTTTTTTTTACTCATGCTCCTACATAAAAAAACATGAAGCTAAAATCTTCCATCCATTCTAGCTTAGATCAAAATTTTCATATAGATATCATGCATGGCACCAAACCAATTCAGAATCTAAACTGTCAACTGTATACAACTGCTAACTAAGATCAATGGTAAAAAAGGCTTTGAGCGAGTGATGCCTTAGAGTCTTGGCAAAGGTCATCTTTCTTTGAACATTGATGACTAGCACTACAGAATCACAAACAAAGAACTGTGCCAAATAACAGAAACCACATCACTTGAGGACTAGTAACGACAGTAACAGCTAAAACGATAGCATACGTAACTCGAAGAGAAAATAATGACATAATAAAGATGTTAATATTCCACGCTACTTCAAAGTTGGAAGGAAACCTGTCAATACTGGAAAGAGCTATAACAGCTACTAGACTTGAGAAACCTATTTTCCTAGAAAATTATTTTAAGAGAAATATTTTATTAATTTCAACCGAAAGCAGTACTGGCTTCTCAGTTAATAAATGCCAAATGTTTCCTTATAGGGAAACGACTAATATTATCATTCTTCTTCTTCTTTCATGTGCCGTGTTCCTTCAGAACGTAGGCGATCATGGCCCTCCACATCTTCCTGTTCTTTGTAGCTCTTAATAAGTTTTGTCTTTTTGTTATTTCTACCAGACCCTGTTCTACAATCCATTTACTCAAGCTGATCAAGTATGTTACGCGCTGCTTTCCAATGTCCCTCTTTCTCTCAATCCACCCTGGGAGTATCAGGTTTTCAAAACCCTTTCTTCCTAATTACGTGCCTCATAAATTTCAACTACTTCTTCCTGATGTTGAGCATGTTTCCTTTTTATTTACATTCTCCCAGAACTTCGTCGCTGCTCACATATTCGGTCTATGGTATCCTCAGCATTTTTCTGTAGAGTTTCGTGGCTTAAAAGGCCAAAGATGCTATGCTCCGAATTGATATTGAAATCCCTGCTGTACTATTAGTCAACAAAACGACCCTGGTGACATTTGCTTTATTTCGGCACTCATCATTAATTTAAGCTTGTTTCAAATATTTATTTATTATTTATTTCCATTTAAGTAAGGTGCACTTGGTGAGAATCAAAATCCCTGCAGTAGTGACGGCCTGCGAGATTAGCTTACAATGTCTGCTCCTCAAAGACGACACACAGCTTCGAGTCATCCTCCCGCGCATGCGTACACACTAGTAAATCATGTGTTTCATCTCTCAAAAGTAAATCAAGTCATTTTCTTTTCTTTTTCATTTTCTTTTTTCTCTTTTTTCTTTCTATATATTTTCTTTTCTATATATTGCTTGTTTTGAGAAGAAATAATTTCTACGCTAAGTAATCTGAAGTGCTTCCAAAATAAACAGGGCGAGAAGCATTCCCCCCATTGGTCCAAGGATTGTCGATTGGACAATTCTTCTCCCGGGAAAAAACTATAGAATATGAAGAAGTTATGAACTTTTAAGCAGAGAAGAATTAATTCGCTCACGCGTTGTTGTAAGTATTTTTAGTTTAGTGTTATATATATATATATATATATATAGATAGATAGATAGATAGATAGATAGATAGATAGATAGATAGATATTCACCCGCAGACAGACTGTTTCGCTGTTTCACAGTTCCTCAGTGTGGCTAGACGTGCGATTGCTTCAAGCCGGAATCGAAACCCGACTGATTTGACATGTGTGTATGTGTGTGTGTGTAGAGAGAGAGAGAGAGAGAGAAAGAGAGAGAGAGAAAGAGAGAGAGAGAGGGAGATGTGAACAGAATAAGATAGATAGATAGATAGATAGATAGATAGATAGGAACAGAATGAGATAGATGCCAACAGAATTAGATAGATACCAACAAAATGAGATAGATAGATAGATAGATAGATAGATAGATAGATAGATAGATAGATAGATAGATATATAGATATTCTCTCTGAAACCAGAAGAAAAAGACAAAGTCATGTGACCTGGAATTATATCGATATGAATCTGGTACGGGAATCTCATTAACCTCGTCCTAAATTCTTTAATGGGTGATTTATGGATTTGAGTAAAATGTCACGCGTAAACCTACTCGCTTTCGAGATCTGTCGAGTTCTGATAATGGTATGGCATATTTCGGGCTCAAAAAAGATTTGTTAAATCTCTTTTAGAAGGTGAATTGGAATTACCAAAAAACAACAAAGCGATATTGCTCGGGAGACAGCGATATGTGAATGTGATGCAAGCCGTGTTTGGTTCCTGATTATAAACTAATTATTTCCATTGTTTACAGTCGTTGTACCCACCAATCTGCTTCAAGTATCTATCAATCCTTATAACCTTCAGGAATTTTTTTTTTAATTTAATCATATCACCCCATTAAAGGCAATAAAGCCACCAAGAAGGGTTTACTGAGCGTGAAAGAATAAGAAATAAGAGAAATATTATTAAGGATTGGGAACAATAGAAGAGTAATCAGGGAGACAATAGATAACGATCGACATTGCATCTAAATTTTTTGAAGAGCAAAGTTGGCTGGAAAACATTGAGCCGGGAGTGTTCCACAAGCGAGAAGTGCGATAGAAGAAACTGTTAGCATAGAACTTACGGTTACATCTAGCCAATTCCACTTCCATTCCATTGATGAGACCTAACCACCAATCCAGTATTGCGCTTACATTTATAAGGTCTAGGTACTTTATTCTACTATTTTAGATTGCTCTCGTGTTACTGTTCATGTCTAGGGATATCTCGTCTTTGTTAATACTTCAGTTATAGCTAGACCTGTTTCCTTAATTTTATCCGTACTACCCGGCCCAGGGATTGAACTCATAATTACTGTCACCAAAATTCATTGCGTCGGATCGTACAGACATTTCAATGGAAACAGGACAATGGCACAAAGGTAAAAAGCGTTGTTTGGTGTTTCGGTTTGCGTTGGGTGTTGCAGTGCGTGTGTGAAAATACGTCGCCAAAATAATAATTCCTACCTTACTGCCATCCCTGTACAGTTGTCCCGTGGGAGTCCGAAATGGTGTTTTAGAATTCGAAGCTGTTTCTAAGATGAGAAACAAGCTACATCAGCTGTTATCAGCGATTCTTTATTTTTGTATGTGAATGTTTCAATAACATCAGAAATAAGTAGAATTTAATGTCAACAACGAATCTTTGTTCTTAGAGATTATCTACGAGGACCCCAATATGTTCTGGGCCTACCAAGATTTTTGCACTCAGGATTACATCAGAGCATCAGAGAAGTCAGATGCATCAGCGGGTTGACCAGAAAGGTTACTTCCTAGCCTACCAGGAGTAGATTCGTTCTTTCACTGGATGCCAGTGGCTGCCACCCAAGAAGGAAGAACAGAGTCTCTTAAATCCTCGCGGAAAGAAAAATCCATGCTTGAAGAAAGGAAAACCCCAAGTCACACATCCTGTTGCCAATATTAACTGACGAAATCCGGGACTGAATAAAGAATAATTTTTACATCTGAGATTTCCATGGCAGTGC
Source organism: Acanthosepion pharaonis (assembly GCA_903632075.3). Classification (NCBI taxonomy): domain Eukaryota; kingdom Metazoa; phylum Mollusca; class Cephalopoda; order Sepiida; family Sepiidae; genus Acanthosepion; species Acanthosepion pharaonis. The sequence goes on along the minus strand of CAHIKZ030001893.1, from coordinate 112,535 downwards.
TTATCTCCCTTTCAAGTAACATGCGCCAGACTGTATTGGGCTACACTGCATCTGCTGCAAGGAACGAGCAATGATCTGAGCTATCAAACAACGAAGATGGACTTCCGTTAAAAGCCTAAAGATTTCAAACTGCCTTTCTCGAAATGACCAAAAACAGCAAAACGATGTTGCTCGAAAGACAGCGATATATGAATGTGATACAAATCTGTTTATATCCTACTAATAAAATAGTTGAACTAATGTTCTTATTTTTATTGTTACGGTCACATTTCGACCGTGCCTATCTTTGCTTATAGCTAGGAGCGGAAATTAAAGCTGGGTTCATGCCTTTCTTAAAGGAAATAGGACAAAAATTAACACAAACTATCTAAGCCGGAGTTTGAACCCTACTCACACATTCATTTCACCCTGGTGTTAGTTTCTACGTCACCCGGGCTTCTTATTGGTACTAACAATTCTTTTTTATTTTTTTTTATTTTTTTATCAATTACTTCCAAGCAAGGCGATAATGCCACTAAGATGCAATGAGCTACTGGGAGTAGACAATAAGACTTTAGAAGGAATCGGAAACCCAATCCTATACTGGAAACAAAAGATAAACCCTACTCCTGTTCAAAACGAAAGCAACAATGCTTTTATTCTTGAAGCTTTCTGACCAATTTTTTATCTGCCAAATAAACTGACATTGCTTAGCTTGGCACAACGAGTTACCTCCCTTGTTCTTATTCGCAATGCCAGTCATACAAATTTTGAATAAGTTGATTAACATCGACGTGGGAATTTCGCTTGTTCATTTTAACCACATGACTTATCTTCCCCAATGTAATCGTGTGACCAGTGAATAAATGTCCGATTCTTATCCACAAGTTAATCAATCCGCCCTGTCCAGCTGGAATGAAAGCACTTCAGTAATGAAGTAAAATAAGACATTATTCAAAAAGTCTCGATCAGATTGATCATTGATTCATCTTGAAACCAAAAAAGTTCCTCGTAATGCATCACAAATTATGCTTTACTGTGATAATCGATTATTGATCAATATGAGTAGTAAAACCAAATTCTAATAAACATAGTCATTTCCCACCAACTCCAATTTAAAAAAATAAAGGATTTTGAATGGTGTTTTTCAATGCGATCGCCAAGTTAGAAATTGGTGCAACACGATCTTCCTATTTTTGTTTCTCTCATTGGTCGTCTGCAGCCGCTAAATTCTATTTGGTCAGACGTACATGTGTTAAAAACCTTATTAGCAGCAGTGACCTTTGTCAGCTTCCGGTCATGCGTAAAAAACTGGACCATGAGTTGCGGAATTTCACGAGACATCCACTCGCTCAACAACGGAATAAATTGAAGCACGTTCATTTCTTTCTTTAGATCGACGATCATAAGAACATTCTTTTAATTTAAAGACTCTTACAGGAACTATCCTTGAACGTTCTCGATACTAAAAAGTTACCGATCAAATAAAAAAAAATGATCTCTGTTTTGTTCAATCTCTTCTTCGTCTATTTCTTCTAATCAACTCAACATGAGTCATTTTTCTTCGTCCCCTTCTCAACTTCAAAGGCTTACGACCACATCATGTAGAAACACCGGTTTCCATATGATCACCAAAGTTAAGCAACGTCGAACCCGGTCAATGCCTAGATGGATGACCGCTTGGGAATAGTAGGTGCTGTAAGCTTTGATGCGCGGGTAGTGTAATGAATAATGACTCGGAACTATTAGTCGAAGAGCCGAGTTCCAATTCCAGTTGGGTTCGTTATATTCACTTACGCTGAAATACCCTCGGGAAAGGTATGAATTCACCTCTTCACCCCCAGCTATGGGTTAATTAGCAAAACTTTTATCACTAGAACTATTATTACTTCAAGAAAAGACTATGCAAAACATTTCGATTTCGCTATAAAATAATAAGTAGAAATTGAAATGCGGCTAAAGAAAAACAACCAACTCAAAGGCTACGAACAAACAAAAACCTAAAATCGAATATATTTAGAGCTGTCATATAATCAAAAGTTACCTCCCTTGTTTTCTGTAAATACTGTACGAGCGGCGCCGACTTAGGCTTAAGGGTGTGGGTTATCCCTACATACCTTCACCAGTTTCGAAAAGCACTTGTTAGTGTGCGCCTATAAAAACAGGACACTTCCTCTCCTCCCCACCTATCTCTATCTATCTATCTATCTATCTATATATATATATATATATATATATATATATATATATATATATTAAATTAGGCATATATTCTATATATAAAGAAATAATCATACATAGAATCAATCAGCAATATTAATGCGATTTCGCCATTAATCGCATTAATATTGCTGATTCTATGTATGATTATTTCTTTATATATATATATATATATATATATATATATATATAAAAAATATAGTCTTAAGATGTGCTATATTTATGGGATAAAGTGCTCAATATCAGATACATATATATATATATATATATATATATATATATATATATCAACTTGCTTCAGTGACGACACCACTGAGACCTTTTCCCGGGCGTGGGGACATCTTTCCCCTAGTGACTGAATTTTTCTCTCTCCCTCTCTCTCTCACTCACTCACGCACACATACGCACAACCCCCATCATACCTAACTTATGTCTTCTTACTTTTGCATGCAAACACCTGTATTTTCTCTTTTTTATTGTCATATAAAAAAAATATAAAATATCTCCCTGTTGAAATCCATTCATTTCTTACCCTCGTCATTGGTTTGTACAAAATATTGTGCCGCTGCTTTTAGTCTAAAGAGCAGTGTGTGTGCCACATTTGGGGGTCCCTGACGTGATTTCAAACTGCGTCTACCCCCAAAATCTTTAGAAGAGAAAAGAATATTGTTTCTCCTGATCAGATCTATGTGTGGAGAGCTATGATAGCATATCTTCTAAAGAGATGTAGCATTTAATAAAATAAAGAAAGGTTAAATAGTAGGGCAGACTAGGCTCTCTAGCCTTGGTTAGCAATTAGTTTTAAAAAAAGAAAACTCTGAATTTCAAACCACAGGAAAGGTAACAGAAAATCACTCCGCCGTCTTTTTGATGAATGCATTACAATTCATAGATAGTTAGGAAAAGGAAGCTGTGAAGAGCCGTGATCGCCTTTCTCTGTTCAATTTCCTTTCTTTGCACTTCTTTTTCTTCACTTACTGGAAGATAAGGAAATTGAAGATAGAATAGGTTTTGCTAAGAGTAGTTTTGTTCAATACCGCAAGATGGTAAAAAACCATAGCAATAACCTAAGAACTTGTGTCATATTCTTAAAAGGCCTCGCCAGATCTTGACTCTCATATGTTTGATATGCCGTTAAACAAACTAAAAACAAAACAAAACAACCCCCCTCATAATTCCTAAATTGTAATGTCTTCCTTCTTTTCTCTAGAAAGCTATGGTAATATATCTTCTGAATTAATATAGTATTTAATAAAATAAAAAAAAATGGTTAGATAGCAGGGTAGACTATGTTCTCCAGCCTTGGTTGGCAACTAGTGTGAGTTTCAAAATCAGAAGTTTGAGTTTGAAGAAAAGGATGAGAATTATCAACATCTCACAAAGGATGCGTCAATTTGAAATCACTGAGGAGCTTGGAATATTAAGGCCTGCTTTCCATATCATTCAGAATGAGCATGTTGATGTTGGTTGTGTTTGAAATATATAAAAAAAAAGATTTACATACCTTCAAAATTAGACAAAAGGGATCAAAGAATGTGTGGGGTGTTATCGCCATATAGCTTCTCCGGTTTTGACAAAAAGTCATTACAGAGCGCTGTCCTATGAAAACAGGACACTTCCTGTTGTTATCCTCTTGCCCTTTTCCTTTCTTTTTTCTTCCCCAGAACGCTAGAGTGACAGTATTACCCGAACTTTACTTCCGAACATGGGGATATCTTTCCCCTTAATGAGTGAACTTTATTCACACACGTGTATCACCCTCATAATTCCCAACATGTAATGTCTTCCTTCTTTTGCCTGTGTTCTATTGTATCCTTCTGTTTTTGCTCAGTTATATAAAAAGCAAAAATATAAAATATCGCCTGGTTGAAATTCATTAATTTCCTTACACTCATCCTCTACTTGTGCAAAATATTGTTACCACTTCTTTTAGCCAAATTAGTAGTTGTGTGCCCGCAACAGTTTGGCGACGTGATATCAACATGCACTTACTGCAAGAAGGGTTTATTTTTATAGACACACAGAAAATGAGCAGCTGTTATGAATAACGCGTTAATCTTGCAAGCGATTCAAAGTTTGTTTCTTCCTTAATTTTTCTACTATTGTTTCCCTGCAAAAGACATAAAAAACTTGAGTAAATATGAGTCCCTGCCACTGAAAGATTGTCCTATGCTAATCTTGCAAGCAGTTTATCGTGTCAAAGTTGTATCTCTCCAAATATCGTGAATGAAAACATCTGTAGGCGGCAGGCCCTCAAGAAGAGATTAAGTGACTTTAATCCAATAATTTTATTAGCATCGTAGATTTAAAATATGTGGTCATCCCGTATTTTGCTATTATTTGAATTTAATCTTAATTTCTTCGGCATTTTCCCTACTCTTCCATTAACTGAGATCGTCGATGATATCTTTATATAAACTGAGTTTTATGAAGAGAAGTGGCATTATAATGAGAACTCGCCTACAGAATTATCAGATAGATCTGAAAAGACATTGATAGACGGAGATAGATATAATCAGACTGAAATACATGCATACACACGCACATACATACATACAATGGTAGGTATGTAGGTAGTTAGGTAGGTTTGTAGGTGTGTGTGTGTGTGTGTGTGTGTGTGTGTGTGTGTGTGTGTGTGTGTGTGTGTGTGTGTTTTAACCAAATTTAGAAGATGGAATCGTATTCCGTTTTTCATCCTCACCGAAACTAATTAAAACTTCTCATCTATTTATTCGTGATAGTTTGTCATTCAATCGCATTATTCACGTCCACATTTTGATCAAATCTACTTGCCTTTTGCCTTTTGTCTAAAAGAGTAATCGCTTATATTTATCATAATCATTTTTAAAAAGTTAGAAAATCAAAACAAATGTGTAAAAGTAAAGCAAAAACTTGCAGAGCTCACTCAATCTCATTAACCAGCAACTACCGTAAGGCGAAGGTCAGCAGGCTAAGCTAGCAGTCCATACTGAATTAGTTCGGGCCTTCTATAGTAGCCATATAACAGACGAAGTTTATCAAATAACCCGATTTTCTTGCTGTTGTGATATGGGGTCTGGCAAGACATAAAATTTATAAGTCAACCAAGTCAGTCGTGATAGTAGTATTCAGTACTCAGCTAGACAAGTTACTGCAACAGCGTTATGTTCTTTTGCCTCTAAACAATTACCCAGGACTACTTATCATGAATGAATCAATCCATTCATGATAGTAAAGAGGGTAGCAGGCTCTTAGCACAATACTTGCACGTCTGGTTCTACAATCATGCATCCAGTTTAATCACTTCTCACCCAACAACTTTACTTTCAATCAATTCGAAGTCCTGATAATACCAGCAGATAAGGTTGAATGCTTTGCTCGGATATTCTTCCAACTCAACACTCGAATCATTCGGCGTACCCACACCTGATTTCCTCCCTAGAATTGTGACTCTACTGAGTGATATGCACATAACCCCGTCATTGATCTCGGAGATCATTTCTAAATAAGGCAAGTGGAGGTGACGGGATCCCAGCCTTCGTCCGAAAGAAATGTGCACCAGAGCTGGCCCCAGTTCTCTCCAAACTCTACAACCACAGCCACGCTGCTTTCTGCTTTCCAGCTTGTTGGAAATCCTCCTCTGTAGTTCCTGTTTTTAAGAACTCTGGAGAAACTTCTGATCCCTCTAACTACCGCCCCATTAGTCTCCTACCGCTATTCGGCAAAGTATTGAAGTTTAAATCAAGGATGAAATTGTTCAGCGTCTTACTTCTCACGACCTATTCTCTGACAAAAAATATGGATTCCGTTTTTCCCGGTCTACCGCTGACATGCTTACGTCTATCACTGAATATGTATATCAAGGTCTTGATAATATTAGCGAAGCTCGAGCTGTGGCTCTAGATATCGCAAAGGGTTTGTGCATGCCGGTCTTCTACGTAAGCTTCAGGTCTACGGTATTACAGGACGATTGTTTGATTTCATCCAATCATTCCTAACAAATCTGGAAATGAAAGTTGTTCTGAACTGGCTAGCTTCCAGATCATTTCACACGAACCCGGGTATTCCCCAGGGCTCTATCCTGGGTCCTACGCTGTTTTTGATCTTCAGCAATGATCTTCCATTTATGCAGATGACACTGTCATTTAATCCTGTCTCAAAGGCAAATCCGTCAGAGCTGACAAAATTAACATGGCCGCTACTCTTAAGAAAGACCTCCAATCAGTGTTTAACTGGGATAGGAAATAAATAAATAAATAAATAAAAATTGGCTTATGAATTTTAATACCTCCTGAACTAAACTGCACTCATTTAACCAGAATCCTCCCTGCCCGCCATTAGCATGGCTGATGCTAGACTCCTGGAGAGCAACACACTGCGCCTCACGTTTTCAACTGACTTGAAGTATAACAACTACATTGAATCAATAGCTACATCTACTGCAAGGAAAGGTTGTCCACCGTGTCGTACAAGAAGTTTTTTCTCGTCAGAGTCCATCTTGCACATTTAAAAATCTACCATTCATCTGTGCATTGAATAGTATTGGCATATCAGGTCTGGTGCTCGTGTTATTCATCTTGAGATCCTTGACAAAATCCAAATAAACATCTACAATGTAATCGATCATGACTTGGCATCTCGACTTCTGTTACTTTATCACCGGCGTAGCTTCCCTCTGTCTTTTCTACAAATATCTACATAGCTACTGCTCTGACGAGCTTTTTCCCTGGTGCTCGGACTAAGTGAGTTTAAGCGTTCTACTAGATTGGCATCTAGGTCCCACACTTTTACTGTTGAATTGGGTAAATGTAACCGCCACTTCTACTCCAACAAATTTTTCTCGCACTTCCCGATAGTGGAATTCCCTTCCGTTTACTTGTTTCCCTGAAAACTACAATCTTCAAAAATGCAATGTCAATCACCGTCTTCTGTTGTCTTGAACCCCGTTCATCTTTTATCCTTTTTTATCCTCCCTATATCCAGTCTTTTCTCTCATTTTTACTCTCTGTAACCCCTTCCCTCCCCTGCGTCTTAGTGGCATTCTCGCCTTGCTTGGTGTGAAATGGTTAAAAAGAAATTGAGTTAATTGCTAATTTGCTGCTAGAAAAGTCGATTCACTCTGCCCTGCTAGACAATTTTTCTTGCCAGGATCTATAAGTAAATCTATTTGTAAGTCTACCATTCGTCCTTGCATCGAACATCACTGCCACATCTGGTCTGGTGCTTCTCTTATATATCTAGAGATTCTTGACAAAATCCAAAGAAGTATCTGCAACGTTATCAGACCTGGCCTGGCATCTCGCTTTCAGTCACTTATACTACGCTGTAAAGTAACATTCTTTTGCTGCTTCTATAAATTCACGGTAACTCTTCTGATGAGCTTTCCTATTCACTAATTTAAGCGAAATTCACTTCATGAATTTAAGCTAGGTTTCATAATGTCTTTTTGATCATACATATTCGGCTGACAGTGGAGTGATTAAATTGAATCAATTGCTAAGACTGCGACTAGGAAAGATGATTCACTGTATCGTGCCAGACAATTTCTCTTGTCAGAAGGCATTTTACACATTTATAAATCTACCTTTCAATTGTGCATTGAATATTGCTGCCATATCTGATTTGGTGCCTCGACTATATACCTTGATATTCTTGAGAAAATCTAAAGAAGAGTCTGTAATATAATGAGTTGTATTCTGGCATCTCGACCTCTGTCACTTTCCCACCACTGTGACATGGCTTCCCTCTGCCTTTTTATAAATATTTTCGTGATAATTGTTCTCATGAGCTTTTCTCTTTGGTACCTTGACTTCACGAATTTAAACACTGTACTAGATTGGCAACTAGATCCCATAATTTCACTTTTGAAATTGCTAGTTGCAAACGTAAGTTCTATGCTAATAGTTCTTTCTTTTTTTTTTTTCGCGCTTCTCGCTTGTAGAACTCTCTTCCGGCATCTTGTTTCCTGTCACCTATGATCTTCGAAAGTTCAAATGCAATATCGATAGCCATCTTCTGTCTTCCTGAATCCTGTTCTTTTTTTCGTCTTTTCTCTTCACTAATGGTTTCTCATCTTCTTTCACTCTCACCAACTCCTTGCGTCTTAGTGGCATTATAGCCTTGCTTGGCGTGAAACGATTAAAAAAGTTGAACTTTAAATCAAGTTTTCCCTGTATATATTAAAGGGCATTGTATACAGAACAATATTTTGTTTAATGCTGCTTAAATTAAGTAGATGCAAAAGTGTCTAGCATATTTTGATTTCAGAATGTAAGCACCGTGAGAGGGGTGAAGATCAAAGAAAATAATTTAATCGTCTCGGAACTTATATTTGGGATGCATCTGTATGCAGCATTTCAAATTATTTATGTATTACATCACAAAAGAACGATTTCGTTTCTGAGTTAATGAATTATTCGAGGAATATTGTAAAAAATTTTGGAACGCCTGACAAGACAAGTTCTCTTCACCCATAGGAGAGGCATAAGTCTACTTATGTTTTGGTAAAAATATTTTTCATCGCCAGATTTCTTCGCAAAAGTTTCATTACTGGTATGTCATAAGGGTTAATCGAGAAAGGATTAGATGATTGAACATTTGGAGAGAAAAAACTGCCCCATAATTACCTTATTTAACCAGACAGCAAAAAAAAAAACGTTTACCTCTATAATCAGTCATGACAAGAGTCAAACCAATTCAACTTCAAACAGGTAACTCTCTCAGGAGAAAATTATTTGAAATATAAGCGCGCCGTACCAGAGAATAACCTTGCCGGACTGGGTGGAAATTACAGGAAGTAATTAAATCGTTCCGGCACTTATATTTGGTACACAATGGTACATAACCTTTCATCTTGATTGTGTATTCCATCACAAAAGAACGATTTCGTTTTTTTTATTTAATGAAAAGAAAAATTGGAATTTTTAACCAAACAGGTTGCCTTTACTTATGGGAAAGATATGAATGCACTTCTGTCCTGGTAAAAGTATTTTCCGTTGCCAGATATCTTAGCAAAATGTCTCATCACTGACATGTCATTAGGGTTAATAGAAAAGTGAGTGGATGGGTAGAAAAGTACTACTTCGTAATTACCTTACCTGACCAGACAGCAAAAATACCGTTACCTCCATAATCAACCTAGACAGGAGTCCAATCAATTCATTTTCAACTTTGTAACTATCTTCACTACCAAATATGTATCATTTAAGGACTCGGAGATTACAAATCGATAATCGGTAAGATTCTCACCATGAGTACCAGAAATAAATATCGATTGAATTAGAACCCGTACGATCTGGTAATGTGGAATCTGAAATCAAAGGAAAACCCGAAACTCCAGGAATCCATTCAACCGCCGAACGTGGTAAGGCGTAGGGTGAGAGGAAACATGTCCGATTTATCATCACTACAAGATGTGTTCAATGAACACCGAGTTCTTTATTATTCTTTAAGTAGACAAGGATTAAAAAAGAAATTGAAAAAAGTCATGTTACATGTCGATTCAAAATCCGGGTTCAAACGAGAATTACGTCAAGTAAAAGTTTGTGGCTATCATCCTACCGCCAAAAATATTAATTCCGTAAGATCCAAATATAACTTAAAATATACGTTTAGTGTTAAAGATTTACAGTCTGTAGATTATCCTTCTATGGGATGTGTCTCGTCAGGACGTTAGCGATCAAGGCTCTCCGCAATTTCCTTTGTAGCTCTTAATATTTTTGTAGATAGGTAGAGAGTTGTGAACAGGATGAGATAGATAGATAGATAGATAGATAGATAGATAGATAGATATGAACAGACTGAGATAGAAAGAAAGATATGAATATACTGAGATAAAGAAATAGATATGAATATACGGAGAGAGATTTATGAATAGATAAAGATAGAGAGAGAGATATTAATAGATAAAGATAGATAGACAGATATGAATAGACTGAGGTAGAAAGATAGATATGAATAGACTTAGAGAGATTTGAATAGACTGAGATATATAGTTGTGAATAGACTCAGATAGATAGATAGATAGATAGATAGATAGATAGATAGATAGATAGATAGATATGAATAGACTGAGATTGATAGATGTGAATAGACTGAGATAGATAGATAGATAGATAGATAGATAGATAGATAGATAGATAGATAGCTGGCCCCAGAATGAGATAGATATCTATAAGCCGTGTGCTTTCAGGATGTTGGTGATCATGGCTCTCCAAAATTTCATGTCCTTTGTAGCTCTTAATAATCTTTGTCACTCCCAAACATTGTTCCATCATCTATTCATTCAATCTTGCTAGGTAGTCTATGTGTTGTTTGCCTCTGTCCCTCTTGCCTGTATTAAATGCCGATTTGAGGTTAGATTTTCAAATTTGTAATTGGTGTAATGATATCTAAGAAAGAGTTTTAATAACAATCGATCATTTACGAAACACAAGGCACGTATCAGAATGTCTTTTTGGTCATTTGTTCAGATACAAATCTTAGTAAATATTGCATATTAATCGGTATAGAGTTAAAGATTTACAGTTTGTAGATTATGCTTCTATGATCTGTGTCACTTCAGGACGTTAGGGATTATGCCTCTCCACAATTTCCTTTGTAAGTCTTACTATTTGTAGATAGATAGATGTGAACAGAACGAGATAGATAGATAGATAGATAGATAGATAGATAGATAGATAGATAGATATGAACAGACTGAGATAGATAGATAGATAGATAGATAGATAGATAGATAGATAGATAGATAGATAGATATGAACAGACTGATAGATAGATAGATAGATAGATAGATAGATAGATAGATAGATAGATAGATATGAACAGACTGAGATAGATAGATAGATAGATAGATAGATAGATAGATAGATAGATATGAACAGACTGAGATAGATAGATAGATAGATAGATAGATAGATAGATAGATAGATAGATAGATAGATATGAACAGACTGAGATAGATAGATAGATAGATAGATAGATAGATAGATAGATAGATATGAACAGACTGAGATAGATAGATAGATAGATAGATAGATAGATAGATAGATAGATAGATTGATTGATTGATTTTTAATAAAAATCGATCATTTACGAAACAAGTCATGTATCAGAGAGTCTTTTTGGTTATTTGTTCAGACTTGTATATTTACCTATTTCGTTTTATTATTATTATTATTATTATTATTATTGTAGAATGAGAAAATATATTAGAACTCGACAAAACAAGAAAGGAAAATTCAAGACAAAAGGGAAAATGTTTGCTATTGAAATATTTACAGAAGGTTTTTTAACAAAGATGGTGCGTCATCTGCAGACGACAACTTCCGGTAGCGTCTCACCTGGAAACTCCGAAGTATCTCCAAACTTTCGACACGTTACCGACTACTCAATCCAACATGGTCCCTTTTAGAACGCCAATATTGATCGTTTATACGCTACCTACGATGGAAAGTAAATAAGACGGTGAAATGATCGATCTATGCGATCACTGTTCAGCACTGAATGAACGAAGAATGGCCGTTGAAAATTAGACATCTGTTGCCTAAAAAATAAGACTTTATTTATTTTTTTTTTATAATTTCACCCCAAGCAAGGCGAGAATGCCACTAAAATGAATGGGGTTACAGAGAGTGAAAGTTAGAGTATGTGGTTATTAGTTATAGTGAAGTGTATGAGTGTTGAAACAGATTAGTGTGATTTGGCCTTGTTAGTTAGATAGCTCACCATAAGAGGGGTATAAAATAAGAAAATCAAACTGTAAAATGAAACAACAAATTTATATACATATAAATCAATTAAGGTCTCTACAAATAAAATTAATGTATTTTGGTTGATACAAGGTTGTCAAAATGTTCGTAGTAGTCCTTGCAAGAATGAGTTTATGTGTACGTAGACAGGAACGTATGTGTGGATGTATGAGCGTTATCGTAGGGTAGGAATTTCTTTGAAGTAATCGCTCAGTCGTAAAATGTTCCGTTCGTTTATCAAGTATAAAAGAGGTGAGGGAGAAAGGTAGGGATAATAATAACGATCGCTTGATGTTTGTCAAGGGACGTGTTAATACGCTCGTCTCCTTCTCTCTGGTGACAGAACTTGTTCGCCTTTTATTTTGTTTGTGGGGCTTGAAAAGATCATTTGGGAATTCACTCCCGGATACGATTCGGGCCTTTCCATTGGACGACGAACAAACTTCGCGTCGGCTCGCGAAAAGGTGCGTAAAAGAATTTGTTTCTGAGAATTGAAGATTATTTGAATTTTGTTTTTAAATGTTTCCTAGTTTTCTATTGGCCGAAAAACATTTCGGATCAAGGTGTGAAATTTCACGAGTTTTGTTTTGGATTCGCTTTTGCGTATGTGTTAAGCAAAGTTTGTAAATTCGAGTCTTTTTAATTTCTAACAAAATCAATGAGTCAGTGCTTAGCATTTGAATTTTAAATCTAGATCTTGTTTTGTTCACTACAAGAGAACAGACTGGGTATAGGGAATTGAGGAAAAGATAAAAGCTAAACGAGGTTCAAGAAGACAGAAGATGGCGATTGACGTTGCCTTTAAATTGTTGAAGATTGTAGTTATCAGAGAATCAAGGAAACAGAAAGGAATTCCACGGGCAAGAAGTGCGAGAAAAACTGTTGGAGTAGAAGTGGCAGTTATATTTACCTAATTCAACAGTAAAAGAGTGGAACCTAGATGCCAATCTAGTAGCATGCTTAATCTCGCGTAGTCCATGTATCAGGGGAAAAAGCTCGTTAGAGCAGTAGCCATGTAGATATTTGTAGAAAAAACAGAGAGAGTCTACGTCATGTCTGTGAGAAAGTAACTGAAGTCGAGATGCCAAGTCAGGATTGATTACATTCAGATCATTCTTTGGATTTTGTCAAGAATCCCGAGATGAGTAGCAGAAGCACCTGACCAGATATGGCAACAGTATTCAATGCACGGCCAAATGTTAGGTTTGTAATTGTGCAAGATCAACACTGACGAGAAAAACATTCTTGCACGACACAATGAACACAGTTTCCTTGCAGTAGATGCAGCTATTGATTCGATGTAGTCGTTCGACTTCAAGTTAGTAGTACAACAAGGCGCAGTGTGTTGCTCCCCAGGAGTCTAGCATCAGACATGCTGATGGTGGACAGGAAATTTGCTCTATGGTGGTTAAATGAGATCAGTTTTGGAGGTATTAAAAATTATGGGCCATTTCTTGCTCCGATTAACCACTGATTGGAGATGATTTTTAAGAGTAACGGCCAGGCTAACTTTCGGATTTCTGTTGGATTTGCTACTGAGACAGGAGTAAATGGTAGTGTCATTTGCATAAATGCCTGCTTTGGGAACTGATGACATCAGGAAAATCATTGATGAAGATCAGAAACAGCGAAAGACCTAAGGGGCACCCGCGTTCGTATGAAATGATCTGGAAGCGAGCGCGTTCAGAACAAGTTTCATTTCACGATTTTATAGAAATGATTGAACTAAATCAAACAATCGTTCTGTAATACCGTAGCGCTGAAGCTTACGTAGAAGACCAGCGTGCAAAACCCTGTCAAGCGCCTTCGAGACATGTAGAATCACAGCTCGAGCTTCGACATCATTAACAAGAACTTGATATACATATTCAGTGATGGCCTTAAGCACATCAGCGGTAGAATGGGCAAAACGGAAGCCATATTGTTTGTCAGAAAGTAGGTCGTGAGAGGTAAGATAGTTAACCACTTCAACATTGATTAAAAGCCTCGAATACTTTGCCGAATAGCAGCAGGAGACTAATGGGGTGATAGTTAGAGGGGTCAGAAGTGTTTCCAGAGTTCTTAAAAACTGGAACTACAGAGGAGGACTTCCAGCAAGCAGGAAAGCAAGAAGCAATGAGGCAGTAGTTGTAGAGTTTGGAGAGAACTCGAGCACGCTTCTTTAGGGCGACGGCTGGGATACCACAGCTTGCCTTATGCGATCATCAGTAAGCTACGAATATACGAATGTACGTACCTATATATAGTGAACAATGGGTAACGGTAATCATGATCGTGAAATTATATATATACAGTGTATCATAAAAGTGAGTACACCCCTCACATTTCTTCAAATATTTAAGTATATCTCTTCATGGGACAACACTGACAAAATGACACTTTGACACAATGAAAAGTAGCCTGTCTGCAGCATATATAACAGAGTTAATTTATTTTTCCCTCAAAATATAGCCATTAAAAGCTAAATCCCTGGCAACAAAAGTGAGTACACCACTTAGGAAAAGTTGTCAATATTAACATACAACATGTCAACTGTCAATATTTTGTGTGACCATCATCATTATCCAAAACTGCCTTTACTCTCCTGGGCATGGAGTTTACCAGAGCTTCACAGGTAGTCACTGGAATGCTCTTCCACTCCTCAATGACGACGTCGCGGAGCTGGCGGATATTTGAGACTCTGCGCACCTCCACCTTCTGCTTGAGGATGGCCCAAAGATGTTCTATTGGGTTCAAGTCTGAGACATGCTTGGCCAGTCCATCACCTTTACCCTCAGCCTCTTCAGTAAAGCAGTGGTTGTCTTGGATGTGTGTTTGGGGTCATTGTCATGCTGGAACACCGCTCTGCGACCCAGTTTCTGGAGGGAGGGGATCATGCTCTGCTGCAGTATTTCACAGTACATGTTGGAGTTCATGTTTCCCTCAATGAAATGTAACTCTCCAATACCTGCAGCACTCATGCAGCCCCAGACCATGACATTCCCACCACCATGCTTGACTGTAGGCATGACACACTTATCTTTGTACTCCTCAGCTGGTCGCCGCCACACATGCTTAAGGCCATCAGAACCAAACAAATTAAATTTCGTCTCATCCAGACCATATGGACATGGTTTTGTTGAAGTCTTCAGGCTTCCTCCTGGTATTGACAGCCATGGGGTGACACCAATTTGATGTAGTGTGCGGCGTATGGTCTGAACACTAACAGGCTGAATCCCAATCTCTTTAATCTCTGCAGCAATGCTAACAGCACTCCAACGCCGATCTTTCAAAGAAAGCATTTGGATGTGACGCTCAGCACGTGCGCTCAGCTTCTTTGGACGACCTACCGAGGCCTGTTCTGAGTGGACCCTGCTCTTTTAAAATGCTGGATGATCTTAGCCACTGTGCTGCAGCTCAGTTTCAGGGTGTTGGCAATCTTCTTGTAGCCTTGGTCATCTTTATGTAGTGCAACAATACGTTTTTAAGATCCTCAGAGAGTTCTTTGCCATGTGGTGCCATGTTGGAACTTTCAGTGACCGGTAAGAGAGAGTGTTAGAGCTGCACTTCAAATTTGAATACACCTGCTCCCCATGAACACATGGGCATAGTTACACTAATGAGTCACATGACATTTTGGAGGGAAAATGAAAAGCAGTACTCAATTTAGACATTTAGGGTGTTTCTTAGTTTCTTTTTTAGGTGTACTTTCTTGAGGTGTACACTTTTGTTGCCAGGGATTTAGCTTTTAATGGCTATATTTTGAGTTATTTTGGGGAAAAAGAAATTAACTCTGTTATATATGCTGCAGACAGACTACTTTTCATTGTGTCAAAAGGTAATTTTTTCAGTGCTGTCCCATGAAGAGATATACTTAAATATTTGAAGAAATGTGAGGGGTGTACTCACTTTTGTGATACACTGTATATATATATATATATATATATATATATATATATATATATATATATATAATATAAATAATATTGCTCGACAAGACGGTCTACACTACGTCTTGGTTTTTAACTGTAAATGGAAATATTATGCCCTGAAGATGACAATTTGAAATTGTCGAAACCACTCGACCAGGATCATCAGTTCCACCGAACAAGAATTCAAATTTATAAGGATCGTGTTATTCAAAAATTGATAGTAAGTTAATGTCTCATTAAGTATTGTTTGCGAAGTGATTTTGCCATTAATCAACATTAACATTGCTAATTAATTCTTTGTATAATTAAATTTTACTGCAAAA
This sequence comes from Acanthosepion pharaonis, assembly GCA_903632075.3. Taxonomy (NCBI): domain Eukaryota; kingdom Metazoa; phylum Mollusca; class Cephalopoda; order Sepiida; family Sepiidae; genus Acanthosepion; species Acanthosepion pharaonis. The sequence continues at coordinate 96,374 of CAHIKZ030001893.1, read as the reverse complement.
TCTAATATATATATATATATATATATATATATATATATATATATATATATATATATATATATATATATATATATATATATATATATATAAAAATATAACATTAAAAAACTTTTTCATCTAATCTATTAAAAAAGGTCTCACTAGAACAATTACGACTGTGTCATGAGTTCGGTCCTCAATGGGTGATTCCAACTTTTCGGCCTTTTTGCTACATCTAATTTTACGCTTGAAAAATCACTATATATATATATATATATATAAAAAAAAGCGTTCGTGTGTGTGTGATAAAAATATAGTTTTATGGTTATGCTGTTTATTATGGGTTAAAGAGTGACAATCAGAAATATAACGTGTTAAGTAAATATAAAATGGCATGAAAGATTGGGCATTCAAGTAGGATATAGACTATCGCCACTTGTGTTGACTACAGTGTCTACTGATTATATATATATATATATATATATATATATATATATATATATATTATATGCCAATATCTCTGACCCTAACACGGCTACCACTGTGGGTCAAACAACAGAACCTGGACAACAATAGCAAAGTAAAATTTAACAAAAGCCTCGATCTTACGAACTTTCAATCTCCCGATAAGGGTTCTTGCTGCCGGATGTAATTTATCGTCATACCCAGAACGGGACCCTGTGGTACACATATAAGAAGCCCAATATATTCATCATGACACCCAATGTCATAAGAGTATATCAGGTAAACAGCCAAATGTGCATCATGTATTGAGATGTCTTGACAAAATTAGAATATAACCTTGAAGGTGGGGTACAATTAAAAATACCTTCAGATTGGTTAATCCATTCCGCTCTGACGGTTTCCAATTGAGCGTGTTCGCAAGTATCTGTGTCTCCCAATTCATTTTGGTTGCCTCGTCTTTAATACTCAAATGGAAGAAAAATCACGACACCCGACCACGATACTCCTCCACTACTAATCCCATTAGTAAAATTTTCCTCAGTCACTCGGCGACAGGCCAGGCAACTGAAAAACAAATATATTGTATTGAACGGGATTTTTATTGTATCACATCTTAATTCAAATCAAATCCAACATAAAACATGTACATGATAACACCTCCAATCAATTAAAATCAGAAACAAATTATTATCGCTATAATCTGGGACACAATGGGAATGGAGGGCCTGGAGAACCTGATAATCTGTAGGTCGAATAACGAGAAGATAGAGAAATTAAAGCAACGTATGACATACCTGGCGGACTTAAGCAAATGATGACAGAACGTTGTCTAGGAAGGTAGTAAAGGGACGAAACATTGAAAGCTATAAAATTTTACTTATGAGAGCAATGATTAACTATTGTCCTTTTGTGACACGGCACATAAAAAAAAGAAAATTATTGTGCTCTGGTCTATGTATGTAAGAGAAATTTCTTTCAGTATTTGAATTTATTTAGCATTTAACTTAATTTATAATTGATTCGTTTTAAAAATATAATCGATTTATATTTAAATGTATTTACATTTATTTTATTAATTAAGAAATTAAGTCAATTTATTCGGATTAATAAATTTAAAATAAAAATTCAAATAAAGTTTTTAGCACAAATAACTGTCAAAAATCCGTGACCTCGATCAACCAACACGGGCATCAACCGTATCCTGTGACCTTACATCAAACCCACACAAGAAACTCCCGGCGCTGCCCTTACACCCGACCGCCATCCTAACGACCGTCCACTAAAACGGTCAATCCATTTTATCCTTCAACGTCTCTGTACAACATGCCAAGAATAAACATTGTTCAAAAATGTAATCCTCGTTATTTCTTTCCACATACCAAACGCTTAATAGAAAATATTGAATACGCAACCGTAGCATTGTTATACACCGATTTTTCAGTAAAAAGATGGCTACATCCATGTAGCGTGGAGGATTTAACATGAAAACAGCAAACATTAGACCCCTAAATTATTGAAGTAACTAGACAGAAACAGCTCATTCGTCGTTTGTTCATTTTTTGATTAACGAATTAATCTGATCTGAATTTTTTGTCCTGCTATAAATTTTAAGACCCTACAAAATAGACTACCTTTTCTACGTATAGTATAGTATTTAAATCGTTTGTATACCTTTCAGTAGAATGTACCTTGAAAAATTCTGGTTTTTTCCATTGGAGGTTTGTTATCCGTATAAACCTCGAACCTTAAAGGATAATCGGGACCACTAGCCGTGCAATATATCGAATAGATGACCATCTGTTTAAATATACCTAAAATCTTCTGTCTAAACCCCTCTGAAAAACAAAACATTTCAATGGGAAAATACTGCCTTATTTTAATTAAAGTTTAATTAAACCTTATCAATTCCAATTCCGATGAAAACTGAAATTGACGTTAAAATTTTTTATAAAAAATTTTTTTTTAAATTTTATTAGGTTCGATATTTAAATCTCATTGTAATTTATTTTTATTTATTTTTAAAAAACAAAAAAAAATATATTTTGTTTATTTATTATTTAATTTAATTTATGATTAATTTTTGTTTTTAAATATATGATCGATTGAAATTTAAATTAGCAAATTTCATACTGAGTCCATGGATTCAATTTATGAAAATGACACCATGTATGGCGGCCATGATATTTGATGAATAGTTTCTGTCTAGTAGTGGAATTATTCTTGTCCTTGTAGCTTCAGCAGAGACAATGATGTCCATATTACCTTTGTTCTGTTTCATCATGAAGATTGACAATATAATAAGTTTGCATTTGTATTCTGAAACAATATGTTTCTCTAACAGGTGTTACATTTATCTTTGCACCAAAGGACACAAATGAAGATGCACTGTTGTCATTGCGAATGTTTTCCCCGAATTTGGCTAAATTATAGTACTGAAAAAATAATTCATATGTACATGAATGCTCAGGAGTAATTGAAAATTTATTAGCAATTCACGTTAAAAAAAATTTACATGTATAGTATAAAAATGAGAAATTTTCAAATGAATATATATCGAAAATGGATGTTTAGAAGTATAAATTTTTTAATTGTAAATATTTTTAGATAAGTAAATCTATCTTTCAGACCCCACCCTTCCTCCATCTGGTTGTTAAGGACTCCCTTTTCAAAAGTATTTTCACGTGAGTAAGTTTTTTTTTTACGTTGATCTTGATGGCGAGTTCATGGTACTTACGTTCATAATTTAATCTAAAGATCAACGTTATAAAACCTCCGTGGAATTTCCACGGGTACAGCTAGTTATTGTTATTATTGCCTTCACTTTGTTTAGTTTTTGACCAAATATTTTAAGTCCCATGTCTCCACAAGAGCCTTCAATATAACAACAAGGATTTTGCATCATAAGATTCAAACTCAAAGTCAATCAGAAAAAAATAATTGTTTTGTTGGAATGAAGTAGCCAAAATATTTTTTTTTTTTTTTTGTTCTCCCATTTTCACGGCTGTCAAAATGTTATGAACATATTTGGGTTCTCCTTTTGCTATCATTCATAGAGACTCAGTAACAACAGGTAATGTTGTTGTCTTGGGACGCCATGTTCTGTTGAACCCCTATCTCATTATTATTATTATCATTATTTTTTCTTTTGATTTCTAAAGTATACTCATTTCCGTCTGGGTCCCAACCAGAAACCTATGGTCAGAAATGGCATCATGATATTTTCCACTGATCATTTTTGCAAAAATAAAAAAAACCCTAAAATCACACACATTTTACATAAATAAAGCTCTTTTAATGTGTGAGCTGTACTTCTGAGCACAATTTTTTCTATTCCTTTAAGGGCTACAAAATGTATTTCGAGTCCTTTTCGAATTAATCCGAGGGCTCTAATTATTGATGTCCTTTTGACACATTTTTGAGAATTTTTGATTTTCAAGATCCTTGTATTTTGATATTTTTTTTTGAAGATTTTCAAAGATACATCACAATCTGCAGGAATTGCCATGTCAATAAGAAAGACACATTCTGCTTTTTGTGGTCTTTTATCACAACGTCTGGGCGATTAGCTTTGATTGTTCTATCTAAGTGTATTATAAAGTATAAAATTGATGTTCATACCAGTTTCTTGCTTCTTGGTAAAAGTTCTATATTTTTCAGTGCAGATATTGGCCCAATCTATCATTCTGAGTTTTATAATCAGTGGGCCCTAACACCGTGCAACCTGATACATTGATAATCAATAATTTTGGATATTTGTATTTCTGCATTTAACACAATTTTTTAGTATTTGTGCTTGGTAATTTCTAATTAGCAAGCATTGGTTCTGTGCAGCAAGAATAAAACCCTCGGTTTCAGCTTTTAACCCTGCACTACGTAACCACTGAATATGTATGGGGTTTATCAACTTATTTGGTACGGGCAGAATATTAACCATGAAGAGTCTTATGCCATCGTTAATGCATTTGGTATATTGCATTTGCTTTTGCATTCTTTTTTAGGTTTTTTGTTGTTGCTGTAGTTGTATTATGGTTTATTTCACTTCTTCACCCACTTAAAATTCCTTTTTGAATTTGTTGGCTTCCTTTATTACAGGATAAAGTTTCTTATTTCTTTCATGTTCTTTGACACAGATTATTATCCAGTCTTCTGTAACGTTGAACGCATGTTTGTTGTTGGCTTTTGTAAGACAGTTCTAGTTGAACTAATCCTCTGCCTCCTTTGGATCTGAACACATACAGACGATCAACATCAGCTTTAGGATGATGCCTGCGATGGCAAAATAGGAGCTTTCTCGTTTTGACCCATTCGTTTAATGTCATCTATGGTCCAGTTAAGGATGTTGAAATTGTATTTAACCACAGAGACAGCCAAAGTGTTTATGGTAGATATTCTGTTTTGTGAATTCAACTCGGTATTTACCACCAGATGCACACGCCTGTAGCATTCTTTCCTTACTTTCTCCTTCATTTAGATATGCGGTATTCCATCTCCTTCCATGACTCCCAGGTTTTTATAGGTTTGTTCTTGTTCCAGTTCCCTAATCTTTGTGATAAAATCTAAATCTATTGAGTGTGTTTCTGTAATTTTACCTTTCTTGAATGTTAGTTTTTTTTAGAGTATTCAGGATAACCTTCAACACATTGTCGTCTTTGTCAAAGGATTTGATATCATCCATGTAGAATAGGAGATTAAACACGTTCTTTTTTACATTGTATCAGTAGTTATTACTGTCTAGTTCGTGCGAAAGGTGGATTAAGGGCAGACAGAACAGAAGGGGCGACAGAGAGTCTCCTTAAAAAATTCCGAGGAGGATATTCAAACAACTGGAAGTGGCGGCAGCTTTGGTGTGATTTAAGTATAATGATGTTTTCCACAGTTCCAGGCTATATTTAAGGAAATTTACTATCACGGAGGAAACTTTGTACATTTCCAAAGATTTAAGGATCAAGAGAGCGACACACGGTAATCTATCGATACTGTGCTGAGATTTCTACCATTTTCCTGCAATTTTCCAAGATCATTTTATTTATTAGTAGTTGATTTTTGAAACCATATTAACCTCTTTGACATCCCTTCTGTTCCAGGGGAAGGATGTTGTTTTCATCGAGTAAAAAGTACGTACAATTCGTCAGGATATACATGATCAATTTACATGTGGTAGGCAGACATGTTATTGGTCTATAATTTTTGGGGATCATCTGTTTTCCTGTTGTTGGTAGGAGATATGGAATACCTTCAGTGACCCATTTTGGGATTTCATTAAGGTTATTAATTAGCATTGATAAAATTTGCGGAAGAGCTTTATAGATTGATGACTGTTGGGTACCTTGTCATTTCCTAGGGATTTTGTTATATTTCTTGGTTATATTTTTCTATTCTTGTACAGGTCTATTCTTCATGTTCTCGTTGGATCCCTATTCCTTTGGATTGCTCCAAATATTTTCCCAAAATTTTACACTTAATTATTATTATTATTATCTATTTTCTGTTTATTACAATCCCTACCGGTTCATTAGCCAAGACCTGGGGCAGGGCAAAGTAATTAATATAAACATTCTGTTTGCCCCAAATTCTGATGTTAAGTGGTACTTAATATTACAGCGTTTATATTTTCCTTATATTTACAATACACTCTTGAATAGAAGAGAGTTTCACATACTGCAATTTTTTAATCTATTCTAAACACGGGCAACCAGGAATCTTGTTAATGTGCTTTTGTTTGTATCATTTTTTACTGTCCTCAAGGTTTCCTTTAATCGAGATATTAATCTTAAGGTGTTACTTTTTTTTTTCAATTTCACTTTCAACACATTTACTTATTTTGACATATTCGGTAATCAGATGCAACCGTAAGTTCTATTTTAATAGTTTCTTTTCTCGCACTTTTCACCTGTGGAACTCTCTTCCGATTTCTTGCTTCCCTGACACCGCCGTTGTTCAAAAATTTAAATGCAACGTTAATCAATATCTTCTGTCTTTTGTAATCCTTTCTCCTCATGAAAGTGTTCCCATTCTCTTTCACTCCCAGTAAGGTTTGCGTCTTAGTGGCATTATTTCCTTGCTTGGAGTGAAATGATTAAAAATAGTTAAAATCAGTTTATTACAATTATTATTATCATTATTATTATTGCTGTGCAAGAAATTTTGCAATTTTTTCCTGCTACTACGATCATAAGAAATCTATTCTGAAGAAAGAGCAGTTATTCAATCCACGTTCAGTGATAAAAACAAGATGCTCATTTCCATTTTTCTAGAATTGATTGCTTTGTATTTTTTCCTCTTCATAACCAAATGCGTACTTAAAAAAATTGTCCAAGAAGTCATAAGTCAGCATTATTCTTAGATTCGCAGGATTACAGAAACAGGCGCCAAAAATAGATATGTACGGTAGCCCATCTTAACCCTAACACGATAAAACACATACAAGTTGAACAGATTCAATCAATTAAGTTCCAAAGCCCAAATTATTATTATTATTATTATTGAAAGAAACGCAGAGTCGTGAGTTGATTTAAAAAAAAACAGAATCGGCAATCCAGATTTGAATTTTATCCTGATTTTTTTCCTGTCGATAACAAAACTCATGTGACAGATTATGTACGTGTTTGGAGTCATCTCATTCATTAAAATTAGAATAAGATGGCGGTGTATACTGAAGTGTTAATTCTTATTTTGGTAGAGTAACTATAGCCATGGGAAACAGTTTTTTGTTACTCTTCTTGCAATGTTAATCTCAGCCTGAGTCTACTTTCCCCGTTCTTCTCATATTTCTTTCGGGTCAGACCTTTGCAGTTTGATAAATTATCGCCCAACAATTTGCTCACAAGTTTTCACAACGCAAAAGATCTAAAGATTAATTATTGACTCTTGTTGCAGAAATCGGTGATAATATTTTGTGACGTCAAAATACGCTTGTTTTTTTGTTTTGTTTTTTTGTTTTGTTTTTTTTTTTCATTATTATTTCTATTAATGTTGTCTGTTCATTGCTGAAAATGAGTGCGCAGCCAAAGGGTGAAACCCGGGTTCGAATTTCATCCACGTCGATTTGTGAAGGAGTTGACCTCTTGATAATATTGGCATGGCGCGACGATCCCAGCGTCCGGCACAGATGGAAGGTGACTTAAAACCCATACCTCGGATCAACCCAAGCCTTGCGAGTGAAATTGAGTATACAAAAATGTTCGGAAGCCATGTATAGTTATACTAGCACAATGTTAAAAATCCTCACTTTGTAAGCAGACAGCAGTCCTTTAGTCTTGGTTGCCACGCTATCTAGAGTTGGTATCACAATAAAGACACCTATTGCTCCAATCGCCAAGGTGTATAGGCCTTAAAAAATCACAATGAGTGAAATCCTTAAAAAAGAGAAAGTCATGTCGTTTGCAATCATTACTATTGTAACACAATATTGGGGACACTCACATTATCTCTGTCTCAAGTGTTTTTGTTTTATGGCTGGCGAATGGAGTCTGTGAAGTCAGATCTTATAAGTGACATCGACTTGACCGAAGGAGAACAGAAGATTAAATGAGGGAATGTGAGCTTTATGGAGTCAAGTATTTTTGTTAATTTTAACTGATTAATTCCGTTTGTTGATCTATATTACTATTCACATTTGAGCTCGAGTAAGTGAGTTGTGGTCTTCTCTTGGTGGGGAGGGGACAGATTGTCCTTCAGGTATTTCTGATACCTCCCGTCCGTATTGCCACTCGTTCGTGATATCTAGATAAGCAGAACGTTGATAGGAGAGGAGATCTGCGATGTTAGACTGACATGGTAGTTGTCCCAAGTGTCTCCTACTTACTCACTTAGATCGAGCAAGCGAAGCCATGAATAAAAAACCCAAATATACTAGAATTGGGGTGTTTCCGAGTTCTCATTTCGCCCCACGATGTTTTGTTTCTTCGTTTATTTCCTTATGAACGTGCAGCGGAACTTGCCCAGCTTTTGGCGCACACCAATATGAACGAGAATGAAAACGCAACGTGGCATTGTCGTTGGTCAGTCATAGATAGCAGGGCGAATCATTTCTGCAATTATCGTTGTTATTATTTCTGCATTTGAATATTCATACCGCGTTTCTGAGAAGTACTTGACTCCCCCACTCCACACATACACACACTGAGTCAGTTTGTAACACAAGGTCGGTTTTTAACGTGAGGACTCGAGTATTTTCACACGGGTTGCTGGTCAAAGCTTGTCATAACTGGTCATACCACCGTCGCATAACATATGTCACGCAACAATGGAAGGAAAGAAAATGAAGAGCGAAGGCCTCCGGCACGGAAAAGATACTGCATCTGTTCCATCCATCCCGACGGGAAGAAAATGTTGTTCATGATGACGGTCGTCTTTGAGTATAGAATCCAGAGGTTACAGTGAATATTTCAAAGACAGTAGGAAAGCGTTGTTCAGGTTAGCAGTGGATATTTTGGTAAAAGTAGCAGAGCGTATGTCTATATTTCTGAGATGAGGTATTATGTACAGTATTTACATTAGTCGGACTATTGTCCTCATCTTTGTCGCCATATTTGTCACAACGTTTCGGCCGTTGTACGCTCTGAAATGAGATGGAAAGTGAGACAGGCCTTGGAGAGAGCCAAGCTGCCCAGGTCTAAAATAACAAAACTGGAGAGACTGGCGATTGAATCACTACAGAGGAATGAGAACATCATCATACTACCGGCTGACAAAGGTAATGCTACTGTAGTGATGGACAAATCGGACTATACAAGAAAACTGGAAGACCTCATTAGCAATGGTAGCTACAGCATAGTGAAGAAAGATCCTACTATGAAAACGGAACGCAAACTGTCACAGATCCTAATCAAGAACAAGGATCACTTCGCACCCAAGACGTATAGGCAGTTATCGCAGCATTACACCAAGTTACCTCACATATACGGTCTTCCTAAGATTCACAAAGACGGTATTCCACTCAGGCTGATTGTTAGTTGCCAAGGCTCTGTGTGCCACCCTCTGAGTCGCTTCCTTGTAGATAGAATTGACCCATTGATCGTAAAATCTCCTTCATATGTCCAAAACTCCGCCCACTTTGTGGAAATAATCAAAGATGCTCCCATCCTATCCAACCAGATGGTGAGCTTGGACGTGGTGAGTCTGTTCACCAAGGTACCCACGGAGGAGGCACTCTCAGTAGTCAGAGATAGATTAACCTCTGACTCTTCCCTAGAGGAACGGACCAGTATTCCAATAGATAATCTGATGGAGATGTTGACTTTCTGTACACAAACAACACACTTCGGAATGGGATCTCACATATATCGACAGGATGAGGGCTTAGCAATGGGCTCGCCATTATCACCAGCAATGGCGAATATATACATGGAATACTTTGAAGAAATGGCATTAGAGTCTATATCGCTAAAGCCAACTATATGGTTACGGTACGTAGATGACACTTTCATACTCTGGCCACATCAGGAAGAAGTCCAGGTTCTTCTGGACCATGTGAACTCAATAAGACCTTCGATACAGTTCACAATGGAGAAAGAGAGTAACAACTCACTCCCATTCCTGGATGTACTAATATCTCGAACAGAGAATGGGTTCAAGACATCCGTATACCGTAAACCAACATTCACCGGACAGTACCTCAATTTCAACTCCCACCATCCATACAGCGTAAAAAAAGGGATCGTCCGATTCTTACAACATCGAGCAAAAAGTCATAAGTGGCGATCCAGAGACGTTAGATAAAGAATTGGTCAGTATAAGTAGTACCCTACAACGCAACAACTACCCTGGGTACATGGCAGCAGCCCCAAAAAACTGGGATAGCCGGGTACAAGAGGAGGAGGAGGAGGAGGAGGACAACAACACTCAGAAAACAGTCTGCCTGCCTTATGTGAAGGGGTTATCAGAGAAAATACAAAGGATCTGCGGTCCATATAACATCAGGACAACCTTCAAAAGCGTGACAACACTTCGCAGATATCTCTCACGAGTGAGACCCCCATAGAGAGGAACATGACTAAAGACTGTGTGTACGCTATCCCATGCAGCTGCGGAAAAGAATATAAAGGAGAGACAGGCCGCCCCCTCAAGGTAAGGCTTCAAGAACACCAGAAAGCTGTAACACGAGGGGAAGTAGAAAAATCAGGCGTGGCTGACCACATATGGAGAGAAAAGGGAGATCACCGCCCCCTGTGGGATCATGTTGAGATAATAGACAAAAAACACTATTGGAAAACTCGTAAACTTAAGGAATCAGCACATATTCTAGGCCACAAAAATCTCCTGAGTCGACCAAGCATAGAAATGAATACAATATGGGAACCAGTAATAAGGAGTGCCAGAGAAAAGCAATGATAACAAAGTTGCAATATGAACTCTGGTAAAGACATGCAATGATAACAGCAAAAATTGCAATATGAGCACTGGTAAAAATGATGCTGTAAACGTTAAGTTTATAATACTCAGAAATTCATACCCAGATGTCCTCAAGGACACATGGCACAGTGGATAAAGGCGTTGGTTAGATCCAGTGACAGACCCAAAGAAGGTGAGTTCAATTCCTGGTTAAGGCAGTGGAGAACTTTCAAATTATTAGCAGGAGATAACTGATAACTGACATCCATCAAACATGGCACGTGGAATTAGAACAGTCTACCCCAGCGATCGAAATAAAGGGTTCAGTTCGAAATTCCAACCACCTGAAGAAGGCCGGAGCGTACAACGGCCGAAACGTTGTGACAAATATGGCGACAAAGATGAGGACAATAGTCCGACTAATGTAAATACTGTAGCAGAGCGTAGTTCGTCCTTCTGTTATCTCTCCGCCTGACAAGCTGGAACTGGACATTCGGGTAGGGTAAACAAAATGGCCACCTTTATACACGACGGATTGAATGTTCTACGTCTTCTGATTGGTTAACCTTCTATTGGTGGACTATAAAGTGAGTCAAGTCATTTGGGCTAACTCACTAGTATATATATACACAAAAAAACTGCAACACTTCTACTCCTCTACCAATCTCTCCGGAAGAATCCGGTTTTTTTTTGGTGGGGGGCTTTTCGTCCGTTCTCCTCCCCATTCGTACCGTGTTTCCATTTAAATTGAACACATACACACTTTTCAGGTTTTTTATTTTTAATGACTCGAATATTTCCACTCGGGTCGCTGGCCTAAGCTTGTCACGCAACAGTGGAGGGAAAGAAAGAGAAGAGAGAAGGCCTCCGGTACGGAACAGATACTACATCTGCAACATCCATCCCGACAGGAAAAAAAAACACTTTTACTCCTCTACCAATCCCTCCAGAAGAATCCGGGATTGGGGGGGGGATTTTTGTCCGTTCTCCTCCCCATTCGTACCTTGTTTCCAGAGGTTATTGCTGGAGATCAAGTGACAATAAGTCTCCTAAGTAGAGTTGCCAGTATAAGGCATTTTTGAAAACCTGGTGCTAACCAATGTTGTATTTCACTATTTGCGATATCTGAGTCTGTTTTTTAAAGCAATTTAACTAATAAAAAGAAAGTCCATTCAGAATTCACTAGCGCTTGGCTTTTAAATGTAGCCGAATTCATTACTTATCGTTCAGTTTGCTATTTAGTAGCTCAAACATTTAACCCTGCTCTTCAGTATGCCAACACTCTCCTTGGTATTCTAAGCTATTGTCACCAGTGCTATCGTCTGAATGATCTCGGTCCTTTCTCCAGTTCCTCCAGTCTTTTTACGATTTTTAAGACCGTTCCAAGTCCTCCAATAATGATGGAGTACTTTCACCTTCAAATTTTTTTCTTCAATTTTTCTAGTTTTCTTCCTAGGTCTAGATATCTGCTCATTTATTTTTCCAGTTTTACATTGAGGTCAGCGAGAAGAGTAAAATCTCAAATCTGATAACTTTTCTTGCTTTAGTTTACACATGACGCCACGTTAGACTATTTCAAATGTCCAGCTTCCCAAAAAATACCAGGATGCAGACAAAGTCGTTTTAACCACTGCACAGACACCACAACGGTTGTTGATAATGAGTACGAAAATTTATCCACAATTTCAAGCACAATACTCAACACCTTATCCGAAAATTGTAAAAAAAAAAAATTAAACAGACCTTGTTCTTTTTAATCAAACTTGATTGGATAAATACATCTTACCGAAATATATATATATATATATATATATATATATATATATATATATATATATATATAGAGAGAGAGAGAGAGAGAGAGAGAGAGAGAGTAGAGGAGAGGTAAGGGAGGGTAGAGATAAAAAAGTGGAGAGGTTAAATAGGAAAAAGAGGGAGTCGGAGAGAGAAGAAAGGTGAGATAGATTTTGCCTAACTTTGTCAAATTTTTTCACTTTCAATTAATTTCCGATGAAGCTAAATAAATAAGAAAACTAAACAGACAGACCTTGTTCTTTTTAATCAAACTTGTTTGGATGAATACATCCTGACTAAATATACCGTATTCATATATATATATATATATATATAGAGAGAGAGAGAGAGAGACAGAGACAGAGAGGCAGAGACATAGACAAAGAGAGAAATGGAGGTATGGGAGGGGAGGTAAGGGAGGGGAGAGATAAAGAAGAGGAGAGATAAGGGAGGGGAAAGAGGGAGTGGGAGAGAGAGAGAGGGGGCAAAGAAGGAGATTGGTGCCTAACTATGTATTGCTTCACTTTCAACCTTTTCCGATGAAGCTAAATAAATAAGAAAACTTATTAAATTCATAAATGTTTCCTACTTGTTGTTTATGTAATCATTCTGTCGGATTCCATCCATATTTTTCATCTCGGGATAAATCAATAAGTCCGTAGCCTCTGAGGTAAATCAATGTCCGTAGTCTCTGAGGCAAATCAATAAGTCCGTAGCATCTGAGGTAAATCAATAAGTCCGTAGTCTCGTGATAAAATAATATTTATTTTCTACACTTGAGACATTTATTCTTCAACATAATAATCCTCCTTGTCAATGCACCTATTTCAGTGATCAATATTAACCCCATAGATCTAACATTATACAGTGAACATTTGAAACCAAAATTCAGCAGTGTGACCCTACAGGCTTATTGGTTCACTCGTGTCTGTAATGGCGTGCATGGAAAAAGAGAATATTAACTGATGCCTCATTATACTCACTATTTACATTATCCGGACTATTGTCCTCATCTTGTCGCCATATTTATTACAACGTTTCGGTCGTTGTACGCTCCGGTCTTCTTCTGGTGACTGGAATCTGAAAACTATGAAATCTTTATTTTTTATCATATATATATAGATATTTATATTTATTCTCTGCCATTTTAATGGATGTTAGTTATCAGTTATCTCGTGTTAATTTTAAAAAAGATTCTTTTGTTACTACCTTTACCGGGTATTGAACTCACATTCTTTGGGTTCTGTCACTGGATCTAACTAATGCCTTTTATCCATTTCTGTTGTGTCCTCAAGTTCAATAATCGGTGGAGAACTTTCAGAGGGAATTAACAGGAGATAACTGATAACTGACATCCATTAAACATGGCACGTCTATTTTTTTCATTTGCTACCCCAGTATTTAAGCGCAGTAAATATCAATTCGACATTCGAACCACCTGAAGAAGGCCGGAATACAACGGCCAAAACGTTGTAATAAATATGGCGACAAAGATGAGGACAATAATCCAAATAATGTAAATAGTGTACATAATACCTCATCTCAGAAAATATAGACAGATACTCATTATATTCATTAATATATCCGTGATATACTAAAACCTTATGACAGGGAAAGATGAGGATAGCTGAAAGAAAGAATGACAAATATGTGTTGTTCTCAAAGAGATTTTATATCCAGCTATGTCATGCAAGATCTTATGTCAGTCAGTTATGTGCCATGCGTGATACACGCTTAGGCGATCATGTATCTTCCAATACATGACTGACGAGGCAGATTTTTCCCGTAGTAGGTTACCATTTCTTTCTACGGTAGACCAGTCACCATCCAAGGGTATAACCCAGTCTGTCCTGCTATTTACTCATAGCTTGGGAGGGGGGGGGGAATAGAAGAAGAGGATTCATATCTTTACCAAGGTTATTAGCACGTAAGTGAATGTAACTGATTCCACTGGAATTCGAACTCGGAGAGCGGAGTTCGAATTCCAGTCGAATAATGCTGAATTGGTTAAGCTAATCATATCGCAGGGCCTTCTTTCAGACAAGCAATATGGCTTTCGTTTTTCCAGGTCAACCGCTGATGCATTAATGATTATTGCTGAAAGAATTTATCAAGATTTAGATAAAAAATGTTGCTTTGAACATCTCGAAAGCGGTCGACAGGATTTGGCATACCGGTCTTCCTCCCAAGTTGAAAGGTTACGATGTCTCTCGACGAATTTTTTCAAATCATTCACAATTTTTTTAACAAATCGCGAAATGAAAATTGTTCTGAACGTCCACTTTTCTAGACTTTTGTTTAGTTTGGTTTGTTTTACGGTATATCAACCTCAATGTGTAATTTAATGCCGACATGATTTTTATTGCTGGTAATATTTTTTTTATTTTCAAAGATGTATTACTTCTAATTGTTTTTTCTTCAAAAATGTATTGCTGGTAATAATCATACTTATTATAAAACCCAGGTTGTGTGTGTGTGTGTGTGTGTCGGTTCGTTTATATATTGGATCGGATTTCCTACATTTTTCAACCGATTTCAACAAAACTTCACAGGACTACGTAAAATTACCTTGCGGTGGTTCTGAGAGTGCCAAAAATTGGAAAAACACAATTGTTTTTACACGAAATCAATTTGAAAACACGATTAAGAGGCATCGCTGTTTCAAGAATAAAAGTGGAACAACACATATCGAGTTATAAAACCCAGGTTGTGTGTGTGTGTGTGTGTGTGTGTGTGTGTTCGTTTATATATGGTATCGGATTTCCTACATTTTTCAACCGATTTCAACAAAACTCCACTTTTTATTTTGGCAGGTAGTGTTTCTTATTGTCTTGCACACTTTTTTCTTTATTTTTACATTCAGAATGCTTTAAAAATTCCATTTACAAGACAATTGTTTATAATAAAATTGAAAAATAGTATTCAATCGGTAGACTCATAACGATTGAAAACAATGTTTTTGTTTGAGTTTGGGTTTGACCAATTCGTAAAAAAAAAAAAAAGAAAAAACTAATTAAGACATGCGTGTCCGTCAACCTTAAACAATAATCTTTGTCAATTTTATTTTTCAGTCTTTATGATGGTGGATACTTGATCTATCTCTTACTGTTACATCCCCGGGCAACGCCGGGCTCTACTGCTAGTCTTTTATAAAAATGTATTGTTGATATTAAAAATGTATTGTTGGTATTATTTTTATACTTTCATAGTGTTTTGACCTCAGTTTGGAGGTTAACGATTTGCCCATAGCTAGGCCCGCTAAAAGGTTCTACCACCCCGGGTCAGGGTGAACCTGGGAACACCAGCAATTAAGAAGTGGTTCAACGCTCCTTAAAACCTCCTAATCAGAGGCCTTACTGTCGGATGTAGTTTATCGTCTTACCCAGGATGCGGATGTAGTTTATCTTCACACTCTTTTGTACTAATGCTGGTGTCCCTAAGGGCTCTCTTTGGTCCCACTTTTTTTTTTTTTAATTTTTATCAAGGATCTTCATTATAGCATTAGTCCTCAACTTGGCATCTATGCTGATGACACAACCATTTATTCCTGCCTCGATAGTAAGGATGATCAGTTCGATAAGGACAAATTGGCAATTGATCTCAAAAATGATCTACAAAGAATAGATTGTTAATTTTAACGTTTCCAATTTGAACGGCTCCAAAACAAAATTGCTCTCTTTTAATCATTTGAGAAATCCTTTCCCTCCTTCCATCAGCATGGCTGATGCCAACCTGATGGAGAATGACTCTTTGCAATTTCTTAGGCTAACATTCTCGTCTAGAAGGACTATATGGAATCCATTACTACGTCTTCTGCTAAAAAAGTTGGTTCACTGTGTAGTGCTAAACCTATTTTTCTCTCCAGAGTCTATCTTACATATCTATAAGTCTACCATTCGTCCATGCTTTGAACACTACTACCACATATAGTCCGGTGCTCCTGTTATATATCTAGAGATCCTTGATAAAATCCAAAGAGGAATCAGCAATATTATTGGTCCTGATCTGGCGTCTCGGCTTCAGTCCCACTCCCATTGTGCCTTTTCTATAGATACTTTGAATTGTTCGGATAATTTCTTCGCTATTGTACTTAGACTATATGAATTTAAACGCAGTTCCAGATTAGCAACAAGGTCTCAACAATTTACAATTGAATTGACTAGATGTCACCGTCGCGTAATAAGACTATTTATACGGTCATATTAAGCGGCTGTTACTTACATTGATGTTCCGCTTAAATGGAATCCGCTGTAACTATATGAAACATTTATTTTAGGTCACTTGTTTTTTTTTTCTTAGGTCTGTGAAAAATTTGTTCAGAATTGTATTTTACTCATGATTTGAGGACCAAAACCTTGGATCTTCCTTCAGTGATCCCATACATCAACCATGAAGATACGCCGGCAAATGCCACTCTTTTACATCAAGTTGATGTCATTCAGGAGTTGATATTCTACTGTCATTAATATTACGATTTTCTTTCTTTATTCTTTTTTTTTTTTTTTTGTATACGTTTTGTTTTTTTGTTTTGTTTTTTGTTTTATTTTGTTTTTCGTTGTTACTCGGATCGAGAGGAAAAAAAAACTTCGTTGTACATTACACCCGCCTCCATACTCCGTTATATTTGCCAAAGCAAAAGAAAAAAAAAGAATGTCTGCTGACGTCATTGCGCGATTATACTGGCCATTAGTTAAGTGGATTATTCAAGAAAGAAACCGATCGATAAAGGATTCATTTCGGGGGAGTTTGTTTCAAATACTTGACTGTGTCATTAGTTTTAATTTGCAGTTACCCGACCGGTTTTTATTTTAATCTCATGGACCAATTGTTTAAAGCCAGGATTTGCTCAAGAATTGTAAAGTTGCTTTCAACATGAAGGAGAAATTATATATATATATATATATATATATATATATATATATATATATATATCGTGAACCACATGTAGGTGGACAGCAGGTTGAATAGGGTTTGTGTTAGGGTTATATTATAACTATGGTTTTTCCAATGTTTCCAATAAGATTCCCCTTACACATTATTCAAGAAAAGTCTGTGAGTATCTTAAAACATTTCCCGAGGAATGGATTGGCCGAAGATGTCCAATTGATTGGCCCGCACGTTCCCCTTACTTTACTCCAATGAACTGTTTCTTTTAGGGAGTGCCCAAGGAGAAAATTTCTAGTCGAAAACCACGAAGTGTTGGTGATTTGAAAAATTACATCAGCTGCATTTAAAGAAATTAATACACAAAGATGCTTGTGCAAAAATCTTTGTTGAAGCGTGGAAGGTAGACTTCAAAGTTGTGTAAATTGTGATGGACACCAGTTTGAGCGCACCTGCGTTGATAAAATCTTCAGGGATTTTGTATTGTATACAATAAAATTTAATTGTATATGTAATAACTGTTTATCAAGATTTAATTGTATCAGTACGTAATCTTAAAATAAATGTTATCATTTACTGTTCACCTACTTTTACTTTACCATATGTGTATGTGTGTGTGTGTGTGTGTGTGTGTGTGTGTGTGTGTGTGTGTGTGTGTGTGTGTGTGTAATTACTTATCGCCTTCTGGAGCATTATAATGTACAGGCTCTCGAGAAAGCAGTTGAGCAACATGCTCCATAAGTTTTCTATGGGGTTGAGGTCAGGAGATTGGGGCGGCCATGTCATAACACTCACCTGCTTCTCATCAAAGTATTCCTTCATCAATTTTGATTTGTGACAGGGAGCATTATCCTGCATAAAAATGAGCTTGGTGGGGTCGATTTGCACCCTTTCAGCAGAAGGGAGCAGACAAGACTCTAAAATTCTCTTGTACTGCTCGCTCCTGAGGGTCTTTTCAATAGGTTTTAAGAAACCAGTTCCATGAAAAGAAAAGCATTCCCAGAACATTATACTGAACGGATGCTTGACAGTACTTACTGCTAAATTCAAAGAGCTTTCAAAGCTTTTTCTTCGGATTTTAGATCGCTTATCCTTTGAATTTAGCTCAACTTTCGTTTCATCTGAGAAGAGAACATTTAGTAAAAAAAATCAGGTGAGTCACTTTTATCGAACAGCACTGTATATATATGCATACATATATATATATATATACATACATATATATATATATATATATATATATATATATATATATATATATTAAGGTTATAACTTTTTTGACTTTTTGTAAAATAATTGATTTCCTGTATCATAATTCGATGAAGTCTAGTTAAAAAATAATGAAGAAGGGTTTAATTTTTTTTTTTAAATTTCACCGCCAACACGAAATTTCTAAAATCACATGTATGTATAGTAGCACTATGACATTCTGGAACCTCCTAGAATTTTTTTTAAGTTTGTGTGTTATACTATAGCTATCAACTGTTAAATGCATTAAATATACATAATTACTATTTAATTACGTCATTAGCAAATTGAAAAATAAAGCTTCTGAAGTATTTTGATTTTTTAACTTTATTGCGTATAGGGTAACTTTCCGAATTTTTCAAGAATTAAAACATTTTTTCATTGAACAGAAGTTCATCGATTTGTAACATATGGTTACAAAAAGTCATTACTCTAATATATATATATATATATATATATATATATATATATATATATATATATATATATGATGGACTCTCCCTTCGAGTTCGATGTATGAGGTTCTGACTACCACAAACTTATTATCGGCATGTCTATGACGGGCATGACTTTTGAGACCGGCTCAAGAATCGCTCGAAATCCACGAACAGTACAGGAGAATGTATTGTATCCAAGTGCAACAGGAACACAGTTAGCTGTCTTATTTTGCTTTCTCGTTTCATGTAGTCGACTGATGGTTACTTCTCAGTGCAGTTATATCAATGTTGTACTTCTTTAGCTCCAATGCGACCCGAGCTGTTTTTCTTTCTGGTGCTGAGTTGTTATCCTGGAGAGTTCCTACATTCCAAGAGCCAAGATGAAGTTGATGTTTTTCGTAGAGTTTTTCGCAGTAGCCGGATATATGTGGAACTAATTAGACGTAGTTGTTAGAAAACCAACACAATGATTTGTTTCAAGTGGTGAAGGTTTGTTGTAGGACCATTCACAATTTTTGGTTCTGTCGATAAAAAAGTAACCGTGCAAAAGACTTGCCACGGAAACTCCGAACGACAGTCCTCAAGTGTTATTATAACCTCTCCGGATCACAGTCAATACCAGCCAGTGCACGCCTCTTGGCAGACACATGCAATATAATGACCGGGTTAAGCTTTCATGAGTTTTCCTTCCCATCTGAAGTCTTTTTATCTTGAAACCAACACTAAAAGGATTGCTAAGCAAAGCTCAGAGAGACTTCTTTCACCCTCATCAAGAGCAGCTAGCCCGCACCAGTTCTCAACCTGGTCTTTTATATAGATGATATAATGGACCAGTCACCCCCATGAATGATTACACTATAGGTAGTAAGTACCTATAAAGTTAACCTTCTACGAGAGACAGGAGAGAAGTGAGCGAGACGACGCAAGCACATCCTACCTTCCAATTAGTGGCACTCCCTACTAGATTGACTTGTGTGATTAACTGTACTGTATTTCATATTGTACTTGTTGTGTACAATAAACCTTCTTCTAGTATCTACCTGGTGTTAAGTATTTATTCCCTTAGCACGGAATATAACAATAGACGTATGAGGGTCAAGCGAGCTCAGTTCTTAAAATCAACAGCCAGACTACCCGCACAGAGCATTTGATTATTTTGCAGAACTAACCAATCTTTTGGAAGAGCCAAAGATTTCGAAGAGCGAAGAATTTGAAGAGGCAAAATGTCCCCAAACATCACTCAGCAGATGTTGAATTCAGAGTTGTTCTTCTCCTAGGTCAGCCAAGTCTATAGGACCAAGTCTGTCCTGCTATTTGCTCAAAGCTCGGGGAGAAGAGATGGATTCATATCTTTACCAAGGTTATTAGCACGTGAGTGAATATAATGAACTCGACTGGAATTCGAACACTGTTAGCCGATTCCTCAATCCAAGCCGCTAAAAGAAACAAAGATAGGAAAGTTTCTGACACACTAGGATATATATATATATATATATATATATATATATATATATATATATATATATATATATATATATATATATACATATATATATATATATATATATATATATATATATTTCTTTTTTGAATTTGTAGGTCTAATGAATTGGATCGTGATTACGATTCCAATGTAATAAATTATAACTATGGAATATTAATGTTTGAGCCTTTTATATTATATATATATATATATATATATATATATATATATATATAAAATAAAAATCCATTATATATATATATATATATATATATATATAATGGATTTTTATTTGACATTATTTTTTATTCTTATAAACGTTATTTTTAGTGGGTACACGTGTTTGAATTGCTATCTTTGTTTTTTTTCTTTAATAGTACATCTCGATCTCGGCCTGTTGCGATCAATTTTACTGTTTAAACAGATAAAAAACGGAGTTAGCATCTCAAGCACACGTACCGCCTAAAAATAACGTTTATAGTCATAAGAAATATATATATATATATATATATATATATATATATATATATATATATAAGGAGGAGTAAATGCGATAGGCAACTCTAAACTACAGTAGAACTCAAAATTGATCGTTGCATTTAAGTACTGCATTAATAAGTAGTTTACCTTTTAAAAGTTCAACAACAATTCTTCTGCCAACGCTTAATTTAAAGACAAGTTGATGTAGGTAGGTTCTCACTTTCCGTGCAAACAATTATTTTTACTTCATGGATGACTTTCGCTGGATTTCGCAATTAATTTTGGTTTTTCCCAAGTTATAAAATTTGTTATCCTGCAAAAAAAGGGCGTAACAAAAAAAGTCACGTAAAAAAAAAAAACACCAAAAACTTGGAAATCCAAAACTTCAGAATTGCGGTTCCAGATCCGGCCCAGAATGTTGTTAATTTGCTCACGGCGCCGGCCTGATTCCAAAATGGTATATGTTGGGCTTCAGCCTCTAGGAGTAAAGTTGAAAAGGCGTGACACACTGACATTCGCATTTATTATCAAGATGTATGAATAAAAAGAGACAAGAGGACAAACTATACGTGAGGAAAAACTATGCTTAGCCAACGTGTTTCGTTCCCTGGAGGACTTTGTCAAGGCAATGGGATGACGTAACACGTCGGCTTAGATATAGTTTTTTAACTTGTTTCTTTTTTATTCATTTTGTCTCTTCTACAGATACACTCCATCTGAGAATATTCACACACATATATATATATATGTGTGTGTGTACGTGCGTGTGTGAGTATATGTGCGCACACGTAAAGATATATATATATATATATATATATATGTGTGTGTGTGTGTGTGTGTGTGTGTGTGTGTGCATGTTTCATTGGATATCTGTAAAATGTTTATTCTAACTAAAATGACAGTTCCTGCTTGTATCATGTTTCTTTACATGGATACTATGACGTCGTGCATCATCAGCCGGGTACTTAGAGCTGACCCCCAGACAGGTCCTCCCATCAAAAAGCCATTACCAACAAAACGGCTGCAATCGAAGTTTGTATAACGATACATAGACAGATTGACTGTACAATGGGGTGCTGAAATATTCTCGGCACTAACATGAAGGGTTTCTAAAAACGCTTCTGATTGCATCATCTTTTCAGAATTGGATCGTGCCAATACAAACAAACCTCTCATCAACGGACTAATAAAGAGGAGGGGTGGTCCGTTAAAACCGATTGTCCGTAGATGGGTAGGGATTATTTTTGAGTTATAAAACCACTACAGTAACTACCAGTAGTTATGATCATAATGTAAATACTATAAACATCTATATAAATATATACTTAATAAAGATATATTAATGAAAATAACAAAAATAATACATCGCTGACGATTTGGAAGTTTATTTGCCTGCTGATTTTGTCTATTGCATCCAAAATCTATTGATCAGGGGTGGGGTCCCATAGATGAAGGGTTTGTCTGTACATTCACTGTCAACATTCCCCTGCAAGTATATGCAAAGCAATTGGTAAGAATGCAAGGGGAAAGAAAGAAAATATTAATAACAAATTACAATTAGAACTATATTTTATTTAAATTAGTTTTCGAAAAAATAAGGCTCGCTATAGTTTTTTTAATAAAACTTTACTTTTTATGTTAGTTACAAACAAAAAAAAATGAAGTTTATTTTTTAAAGATTGAATAAAAAATTATTTTCCATAAGATAGACGAAAAATATTAAGTTAATAATACACACACACACACACACACACACACACACATACATACACATAAATACATACATACATACAGACATCTGCCCTTTAGGGTGATACTGAGTCGGTATATACAGACAAACTTTTCATCAACGAACTAATAGAGGTGTCCGATAAAGAGATTATTTTTGAGTTATAAAAGCGCTATAGTAACTACCGGTAGTGATGATCATAATGTAAATACTATAAACATGTATATAGGGCATAAATAAATATATACTTAATATAGATATATTAAGCAAAATAACAAAAATAATAGATTTCTCACAGCTACTTACACACGCACGCGCTAATGTATTGTACTTTATATACTGTACACCCGTCATTGTTTAAAATTGAAAAGCCCGCCTCACCGTCAAGTGGTCACTTTGAGAATTAATACGACTCGTTCCGCTGAGCCCGAAAATTTTGAAATCGCTGACAATTTGGAAGTTTGTTTTTTCTGTAGAATTTTTTTTCCTGCAGATTTTAGCCTTTACATCTAATTCTGTTTGTCTTTACTTATTTTTTCAGCACCCCGTTGCATAAATTAACTTTGTGCTTATTTTTCTGAAGTTGGAGCCATGCTTTTAACAAACCAACGCGTAAGATCGAACCATGATATTCTCAGCCGGAAATACAACCGAGATCTATATGTGATTTATTTTTTGTTTTCAACTTTTTCAAGCATAAAAATTTGAAAAGAATAAGGCTACTTTGTGCATGCGCAGAAAGGTGGTTCAAAATGTCGACCAATGTGATTATGTTCGCCTGATCATCAGCAAAAATGTCACTTGTATTGCGCTAAGAGCGACCGTTGACATTTTTATTCGACCTGAACTGACTAAAATCAGACAGGTCTAATTGAATGTTAGTCGCTCGTAGTTCCTACAATAAAAACAATCCTCCATTTTCTTGAGATAGTGTTTTACCTGAGTTTATTCTTTTATATTCTATTCATGTCTACGCTGATGGGTAAAAACTCTATAACTAGGACGCAACAATTGTGCATCTCAGTGTAGCATTTAATTATATTTTTAAGCATTCCCATTCGGTCAAAAAAGTTGGTTTTATATCAGAATTTCCTTCTCCTTGATAAATGACAAGTAAGATGGCTTATTTACATTATTCGGACTATTGTCCTCATCTTTGTCGCCATTTTTATTACAACGTTTCGGCCGTTGTACGCTCCAGCCTTTTTCAGGTGGTTGAAATGTCGAACTGAACCCTTTATTTCACTCACTGGGGTAGACTGTTCTAGTTCCACGTGTCATGTTTAATGAATGTCAGTTATCTGTTATCTCCTGTTAATTCCCCTCTCCAAGTTCTCCACCACCTTAACCGAGTATTGAACTCACACACTTTGGGTCCTGTCACTCAAGGACACATGGCACAGTGGATAAAGACATTAGTTAAATCCAGTGACAGAACCCAAAGAGTGTGAGTTCAATACCCGGTTAAGGCAATGGAGAACTTTCAAGCTTGCTTGCCATTACTCCACGCCGAGGTGGCCTAGCTCCAACTTAAACAGTACTCCATTTTCGGCCTGATCTGGCTCTTGTAAAGGTAGAGGATAGTATAAGGAGTCGGTTACTTACTGGAGCGGTACAGGGAAGCGATTATTTTTCCTGCATCTTTGGCGATGGATTGCAGGTATATAAGAGTTCCACTTGAAGTCAGGTATGAGTTTGAAGCCCAATATCCTCTCAAAGAAGAAGCCTCCTCGATGGCACACCTGTTCATCGTGACTGGCGGGCGTTCGGAGTGTGTTCGGCGGTGAGTGAATGTAACTAGTAACTAAAATAACCTTGTGCACTTCATTTCGATATGTTCAATGCATTTAATTGGATAAATGAAAGATTTGAGTAACTTTGAATAACTTGTAAATATCAAACTGTTATAGACAAAAGACTATATGTGAGCATTTCTGAAAAAGAAGTCATGTAAATTACCTGTGGTTCGAAGGATAAACAAAAACCACCAACTTCCGGTAAGGTATTGTTAGCTAAGAATTATTGATGTGAAAAATGAATGAAGGACTTCCTACTAACTAAGAAAAAGCAGATGTATAAATTACAAATAGTTTTAAACAAGGTGAATGATGAGAGTCATCACAGCACACAGGGCGTTGATCTTTGCTGCATATGAGGTGTTATATACCTGTGGGCTGCCAAAGTTTCATCACAACACACAGTACGTTCATCTTTGACGCATATGAGGCGTTATGTACCTGTGGGCTGCCAAAGTATCATCCAAGCTAAACAATATCCACTGCCGAAACCACTTGCAATTAGAACACTGATATTTGAACTGAATCTTTTGTCAGTGAAAGAAACTTGCTTGATCCGGGGTCTCGCTCTCTCGTTAATACGGGTACAGGCTCGTCATTATTCTAATTAAGGATTTCTTTTCTGAATCACTTGTTTCATAAATTTATATATGTGCACGTGTATGCATCAGGATGCATGCGCAACCTCATGCGCGTTGAATAAAATGATAATTAAGCAAAAGTAATATTGTTTGAAAATTGATTTCCCACTTGGATGTTTTCAACCTTTAGATCTATTAATATTGATTGACCCCAAAATGGGACAGTCGGCATTAATACCTTTATTACCGGATTCTTATAGACATATAATTGATACAGGAATTTTTTTTTTTTTATAAAAACTATGTTATACCAAGTTTGATCAAAAAGTATCGGGACTGGTGCGATAAAACAATACAATACATACTGCAATTTCCCATGTATAATACGGATTTTTACTAAAAAAAAAAATAAATAAACAAAATTAAGGGTGCGTATTATGCACAGCTACAAAAACATTTTTTAAAAATTCTCGTTTTATACATAAGTCAATTTCAGTTGCGAAATGACTACTCACCACCAACATACGACAATTAGACACTAACATTTGCCGCCTGCGACTCCATAAGGACGTCAAAAAAAATCATATCTACCTAAAAATACTTACAAATTTAAAATAAAATAAGAATTATCATAAAACTAAATTAGAATAATATTATTCTATGTTTAAAACCATAAGAGTAGGAAACGCTGGCTGTAATAAAATTGGAGAGATACAATTTATAGGGTTTGATTAGCAAACAAGTGGTACGTATTATGCGCGAGTAGTAATATTTTCCGACACTTTCAGCACAATTTTATAGGTGCGTATTATAGATAGACGTGTATTATACATGGGGAATTACGGTATCAGTTAGGAATTTAATCGCCTTTTGAACTTTATCCAACGTCGTTTCCATTGATGGAAGCATTCCTGGAACCTCTCTTGAGGGATAGCGAGCAGATACATCGTCGGATTTTCTTGGATTTCCTCGATGCTTTAAAAGTTTATTCCTTTCAAGTGGGATTTGATTTTTGAAAAGAATAGGTTGCAAGGGGAGAGATCTGGGGAATATGGTGGTTATCGGACCTGGGAAAATGGGATTGGCCCAAAACCGCTGCACAGAACATAGTCACTTATAGAACCTCTGTGCTGTGGTGAGACGACCACACTCTCCACACTTTCCTTCCAAGCACTACTATAAAAAGGGAAGCGAGCGAGCGAGCGTTATATCTTAATGTGCATCCACCACAGAGTTCAAGGTCAGTCTGTACCAAGCGGCTTCACTCTGCTTACTTTAGCTCCGTTACCATAGCTACACCCCCGATACTTTTTATATGAGACCTATTTTAAAACCCTATCATTAACACCCAATCTTAATTTTTATAGTTAATACCAAATATCAAAGTGATTCTTGGGCCAGATTATTCCTGCACTGCTCTCCAAGGTGGTAACTATTCTAGCGTTGTCTCAGACAATAATAGCTGTGCTGTGGCACATGTGACAGTTTTAATCAAGTTGAAAAACGGAATGCGTCGTAACACAAGCTGGTTTGTGAATTTGCTGATATAGTGATTGTGAGTTCAACTCCTGGGATGGGTAGTGTGTATTTGCATTCAGTGGAAACGGGCGAGTAATACCCGTACTAAATAAAGATAAGAACTAGACGAGATATCCGGAGACATGAGCAGTGGAACAAGAACAGTCTACCCCCGGAGATTAAATAAAGGGTTCAGTTCAGAATTCTCTGTAGGTTACCAAGATCGATATACACATGAGGAAGGCACAACGACCGAAAAGTTGTGATAATAACAACAAAGATGAGGACAATATAAATTTAGACAGAAACAATGGGAAGAGTATAGCAGAAATATGTGAATGTCAAACAAATACCAGCCTTAAGGGAGGAACTGCGGGTTCCCACAGAAAATGCAAAACGGGACCGTCAGAAATGGCAAGCATCTAATGGAATGGAACACTGAACTCAACGAGGACACCTTTTAACGCATCGGTAGAAAAATGCAATGAATTCCATAAAGTCCGCAGTGCACCGAGACACCTCAGCATCTATTACTGCTCCTCACCTGCGCAAAAGAACATTACCATTGGAGCGTAGAAGACTGGTACCATATTTTCTGCTCAGGTGATTCACGTTGTCATATATGTCGGGCGAACATGTCCAGCCTGTAAGCAGAATAGTGTACAAGCTGGTGGTGTCTCTGTAATAGTAAGGGGTGTGTTCTAGTGATGGAATTTGGGTCTGTCTTCACATTGTTGCAGACTGTTTGCACTCTTGTATATTCGTCATCTTAGCCGGTGGTGACAGCGTCTTCCGCTAAGTTGCGTTTCAGAAAATGAGCGCGTAAAGTAGCAAAGTAAGCATAGCACAAAAATTTTAGCATCCAACTGGTTTTCACAGATTCCATTTTTACATAATTTGTCGTATGTTTCACAGCAAAGTTTTATCACTCACACACACACAGACACACACACACACATATACACACACACACAGACACACACAGACACACACACACACATATATATATATATATATATAATCAAAAAATAAATATAAATAAATGTAGGTTCAAGTGTTCGCATACATATATGTGTATATCCTTTGGTGCAAAATAACAGATCTATTGAGTATATATTAATAAATATACATAATACCTGACGCCTACAATACATCTTGGAGTTTCATGCACGATGCAATCATCAGGTAGAGAAGAACTGACCGTTATCAGGTTAAAATTTCTGCGTTTCGCGGTGTTAGTTAGATAAATTATTATTATTAAATATTTAATTGTGCTATAATCTGAATTTAAATTTAGATTCAAATTTACCCTTAAATTCAAAATTAAAATTCCGATTTCAATTTGAAATTTAATAAGCTTACAACGCTGGCAGTTAAATACGTTATGTATCAAGGAGGATAACTCTTTTTGCCTGGAGTAAAATAATTGAAAGGATATATCGATAATAAAAAAACAATAGGTAAACATATGATATAATAATAATAATAATAATAATAATAATAATAATAGGTAATAGTAATATTGATGATAGGTAATAGTAATATTAACAATATGATAACATTAATAATAATAATAATAATAATAATAATAATAATAATAACAATATTAATGCTAACAATGTAATAATAATAGTAACATTAACAATAGTATATGAGGGGGTCTGAATGAGAAAAAAATTATATTAAATTGGGTCAACGTGATAATTTTTTCTGTAAAATAAAAAAAAATTGTATGTACGATCTCCACTAGAGGTCTGGATTGAGTTTAAATCCCAATAGGCGCTCGAGGTATAGGGCTTCCCTGAGGGTTTGGCTACAAAAAGATGGAGTTCCACTTCTGGAAAATTCAAAAGTAGACTCCTCTCATTAGTGTAGGATATGGTAAACCTGGGCTCTACGTTTCTTGTTGTTTTTTTTTTTATTTTTAATTTTTTTTTAATTTTAGATTTGATGATCAATTGTAGCTCTTTTTACCTAATCTACCTTATTGACTAATAGTAATGTTAAGGGTTTTAAATTTTAAGTAACCTCTTCTCTATAAAACTGAATGTCATGCATTCCTGAGATCTCAGCATTCTAGCTTAATAATGAATAATTGAACCAAAGAAGATGCAGGTTACTCCCACTTGGTTCGTGAAGTCGCTTTAGATGGCGCTGTTAATCGTTTCTTTCTTTTTTCTCTTTCTTCCTTCTAGCACGAGATAGATGTGACATCCACACGGAACCTTGTCCCGCGCATGAAGATATCTTTCCCCTAAATGATTGAACTTTTTCACACACACACACACACACACACACACACCTACACCACACACACACACACACACACACACACACACACACCTGTATCACCCACATAATTGCTAACTTTCAATGTCTTCTTTCTTTTAGATGCTGATGTATTTTCTTTCCTTTCTTAATCAGTCAGAACACATGAAAATATCGCTTTGCTAAAATATATTTCCTTTCACAAGTAATGACAAGACGTGGTTTACATGTGTGAGTTTTATTTGCTATTGTTTTTAGTCCGTCTAGGAACATTACCACAACAAATTAATAAACGTAAAAGGTGGACCAGGCGATAGATAGATAGATAGATAGATAGATAGATAGATAGATAGATATGAAGAGACCAAATAGAGAGATAGATACGAACAAACCAAGATAGATAGATAGATAGATAGATAGATAGATAGATAGATATGAACAGACCAAGATAGATATGAACAGACCATGATAGATAGATATGAACAGACCAAGATAGATAGATACATATGAACAGATCAAGATAGATAGATAGATAGATAGATAGATTCCCATATTACTGGTAAAAATGAAAATGTTATTTTTTCTGCGTCATTTGCATTTCTCTAAAATATTTAATATATTTTATTTCCATCTTGTGTTCCTGTTTTTGGGGATTTTTTTTCTCTTTTTCAAACTCATTGCCTCTTTCCCAATCGATGTCTTCTTCATTCTTCCAAGTTCGTAAAAATTCGGTAATTTTAACATACTAATGTTACTTTCAAACAATATATACAGTCCCCGCTCTCCAAAAAAAAAGCATTGGAACGGCAAGGCCACTTCCTTTGTATTTATTGTTCACTGAAGACATGTGTTCAAAAGGTCAGTGTGAAGAAGGAAATGATCTGCTTATGATGCAAAGCATACAAGCTCACCTACAAAGCGTGGTCGAGGCAGGGTCTTGGATTGGCTGCTTCTAGAAAAGTCTCATTCATATTTATTGATGATGTAACACATAATGGTAGAAACAGAATGAATTCAGAAGTGTATATAATTATTTTGTCTACCAATTTACAGAGAAATGCATCCAAACTAATTCGGGAAGAAGTTTATCATACAACAGAACAATGATCCAAAACATATTACCAACATAACAAATGGCTTCCTCAGGGGAAAACGTGGACAGTTTTAGACTGGCCAAGTCAATCACCGGACCTAAACTCAATAGAGTATGCATTTCATCTCTAGAAGAGGAGCTTGAATGAAGAACCCCCCTGATACAAACAAAAACTAAAAGAGGCTGAGTTAAAAGTCTAGAAAAGCATTACAAATGAAGAATACAACAGTTTGTTGATGTCAGTGGGCCGCGGTCTTGATGCAGTTTTTGCTACCAAATGTCATGCAATCAAATATTAAATGTTATTTACTTTAAGACTATATGTTCCTTTACTTTTTCTCACTTAAAATTGTGTGATCTGATACAAAGAAAAGGTGATATGTCCAAGGCTGCTTAACGCATCTAAATGTAAATACCAGAAAATAAAAGCTGAAATCCTGAACTCTTGTCTGAATATTCATTTGTTCATTTTAAACCCAAATGTCTTCAGTAAACAATAAAAACAAAGGAGTTCGCCTTACCGTTCATATATTTTTGGAGTGAACTGTATATGGAACTAACTCGACTAATTGGCAAGCCTGTTAAAATGTAATTTTAAAAAAAAGGAATTTTAGATTTAAATAGTGATAGATTTTTAAAGATTCTAAAATTAATTGATGAAAGTTAGAACAAGCAGATTGTTCTACAAAAGCAAGGTGTAAACCGTTAATAAAACATCGACGTTACTGCCAGCTTCATCTTTTCTTCTAACAATATCCAATTCCTTTTTATGTAAAAAGTAAATAATAATATAATGTTATCTTCTATTAAATTAATATCCTAATAATAATGAAATTAATTATTACTTGCGAAACAATATTCAAAATAATATCATATTCTGCTTCAAATTAGAGCTCTTTCTGATTTACTCTATATCAAAACCTGTCGACCGTACGTGAACGCTACGAAAGCAAAATTAAAAATAAAAATGACTTTCTCCGCGCAGGTGCTCTGAGCATCACATCCGGCTCACAAAATAAAATAAAAATTTAAACGTCAGAGTCGATCACGAACATCGCCACTAAAGCCAGAATATGGCAAAAATGCTGAATCGTGTATCCATCCTAACTGCTGGCCCTCAAGTCAGTTCACATCCGTCTCTCAGTCATCCAACCTGAAACAAATTTCAACTTGAGACCAGTACCAAGTCACCCATCTTCGAGATCAGACATCTTCACCAACAAGCGTCGCCTCACTCGCCTACAAGAGACATTCTACCTTTGATCCAACGTATACACTGGTGATACAGATAATTTTATTTTAACATATCTGGTCTCCATTTCTTTCCGTCTCACCGGCAATACATTGTTTGTTTTTTGGGGTTTTTTGAGTTTTTTTGTTTTTGTTTTTTTTTTTTTTTTTTTTTGTTACTCTTGCAACCATGCGCAGTATGCATAAGTAATGATAGATTTCGAAGCTTAAATCGACGACTTAAAAATATAAGTAAAATAAAAAATAATTTTTACAAAAATAAATTTAATATACTTTATTTATTCGAAGTATTTTTCATTTCTTGGCTGCTATAGATGTTATTATAGACACGACGTTCCGGCCAAGTTCACTCTGGCCATCATCAGAAGTTTGGCTGATATCTGTTGATTATTGTGCTATTTTATCCCTATAATACCAGTTATTGTTTGTTCCTGCTGAATAAGTTAATTTCTGCTTTCTTAAATGAGTTTAATGCATCAAGGTGATTTGAAAAATAAGTGGTAAATCTAAGTTAAAACAAATATTAAAAGAAAAAGAATAATAACTCCAAGTTAATCCCTGCGTGTTCCCTAGCAGCATGACCGTAGTATAGATTAATGTGTTATTTGTTTGCCTACTTAGCTCAAGGTCGAAAGTTCGATTCTCCCTTAAGTTTATGTATATGTTTGCCTCAGCGTGACCACTGACGAAAAACAGACCAAGCGTTTTTTTTGTTTTGTTTTTTATATATTCCCTAATAATATATATAAATAAAGAGAGAGAGAGGGGGAGTCGGTGATTTATACTTGTTTGAATATATGTTTGAATTCTGTTGATTTGAGTTAGTTTTAAAAATAGTTTTTACTTTTTCAGTTTGGGAGAAATTCTAAATAAACAAGCAAATGAAGGCTTTTAAGAAAGAAAAAATATTTTAAATTACAGTTAAAAACCGTGCAAACAAAAATGAACTTCTCCTTCAATAAGCATAAATAATAGAGACGTGAAATTTTAAAGACAGAAATGGTGCCGAAGTTAAGAAAATTTAAAAAAAAAAAAAAAAGAAAAGAATTCAGGCGGGGCTGATCTTATTATTAGATTTCTACACTGATTTTGACGCTGGCCCAAATCAATACCGAGTCGCTCTTTAATGCGGGTGGTAAATTTATTGGTTGGTGTCAGTGCAGTTGAAAAGTTGGAGGTGAAAAACGAACATTCAGTGCTGCTAAATTATAACTTCTAATAAACAAAACGATTGGTTGAGTAGGTTTGCACACTTGTGTGTGCGCGCATGCGCGTTTGTGCCTATATTTGTGTGTACTTTTTTATTTTTTTAATAACACTAAAAGCCAAGAACTTAATACAATCTTTTTATCTCTTTTTTTTTTTACTGATTATTCTTATTTTATTTAATTATTTTTTGTTTTGTTTTTGTTTTTTTGTTTTTTTTAGAATATAAAATTAATCGAATGTCCTTTTTTTTAGCAAATGACGTGGGCAAATTTAAGTTATGCCTCATCAGGAAGAATTTCACAAAATAATATACCGTAATTCCCCATGTATAATACGCCTTTATCCATAATACTCACACCTAAAATTTTGCTGAAAGTGTGAGAAAATGCTTCTACTTCCGCATAATACGCACCCTTTGTTTGGTAATCAAACCCTATAAATTGTATATCTCCAATTTCATTACGGCCAGCGTTTCCTACTCTTATTTTTAAAAATGGTTTTAAACATAGAATAATATTATTCTAATTTATTTTTATGATAATTCTTATTTTATTTTACGGCAATTTTTTTTAAAGATTTTTTTCTAGCTGCGCATAATACGCACCCCTGGTTTTGCTTATTATTTTTTAGAAAAAATGCGTATTATATACGAGGTATACAATATTTATATGTGTTTCTCATTAATATGTAAGTTATATTTAGTCGATGCACATGTTTAAATAGACATCTGATTATTTTTAATTTAATT
The DNA here is from genome assembly GCA_903632075.3 of Acanthosepion pharaonis. Classification (NCBI taxonomy): domain Eukaryota; kingdom Metazoa; phylum Mollusca; class Cephalopoda; order Sepiida; family Sepiidae; genus Acanthosepion; species Acanthosepion pharaonis. Next base: position 63,079 of record CAHIKZ030001893.1, on the reverse strand, counting down.
TTCGTCTACTGGCTAGGATTTCTCGCCAGACTTTAATAAAGAAAAGTTGTCCTTATAAGTAATGGTTTTATTTTTAATCCAGCATTTGTTTATTGCGTCAAAGATTATAACAGTAGACACTTCTTATTTGAAATAGAAGCTATATTTTTATTTATTAATAGGTGTATATGATGTCTATCGACCTGCGCATTCGAGAAATTTTAATAAAAAAAATGTGCACTCCAGTAGGGACTGAACCTGCATCTCCCTTAATAGGAGAAAAACAACAATTTGCTCTGACCGCTTTATAGCTCGGCTACGAAGCAAAGATCTTCCCCACCCCCACACACGCCGTTTAAGGAAAGCACATCCTTTTCACTCAGGTTATTTTTTCTAGAGTCCACATCTGCTCAATTTCGTATCCGAAACGTAAACAAAACAATTTCTAAAGAATAAATTTATTTTCAATACGATATTTGTATTACTTCGGACGTTACTACAGTGGAGACCCCGTATTTGAAATAAACGTTCCATTTTTTAGTTGTTAAACATGATACATGACAGCTACTGTTTTTGAAAACACTGTTGTATTACAAACCTCGGTTCTTTCCCGAAGAACTTCTATGCCGCGTTCCCGCTTGAAACGGAGAAGTAGAGAAGTAACAACGTCAGTGTCGACTCTGAGCGAAAAAATACCGATGAGGCGTGTCAGCACTCGAAGTAGCACCTAATTAAGACAGGCGTTGAATAAGACTAGCGAAATAAATGTACGATTTGTATGCTGGCCCGTGGTTCTATGGTGTAATGGTTAGCACTCTGGACTCTGAATCCAGCGATCCGAGTTCAAATCTCGGTAGAACCTAATTTGTCATTTTTTTTTTTTTATATACGATGTTTTTTGCAGAGATTTGTTTCCCTGTTATTTAGTTTAATTTTTTTTTTTTTCACCTAAATAGGAAACTAGTGGAGAAAATGGGGACTTACCACGTCAAACCAAACTACACTGTGTCACGTGTATCCCGCGTCGGAAAATAGAGAAAGTGCACGCGTGACCCTTGTTTCTATATGAGAACGTTATGCAAATCTTTGGTCGCGCCACAACCAATCATTGACTTCCCGACCTGGATATAAACAGGCGCTTCACGTAAGGGGCGAATTTTGTCTCTCAGTTATGGTAGTTAGGAAGATGGATTTTCCATTTTCAGTGCTGTTTTGGCGGAGTGTGTGTTTGTTTTGGTCCAGCAGAAGTTCGTGAACAAATCTACGCTAAGTTTTTCATTTCTATTTTTGTTATTTTTTAACCCTTTTGTATTTTATTTTCAGTTTGTTTTTCTTTGTGTATTTGCAAACCGCATTTTCTTTTCGTGTTACCCACTTCCCGTCTTTTTCTTCATTTTTACTTCTTTCATTTGTCTTGTTTTTGGCAAAGGCAAGTTTGTTTGGTTTATTCACTCCGGACTCTAGTCCGTTTTTCTTTCTTTAAATTCTTTCGTTTAAATATTTTTTAAGTATTTACTTTTGTGAAATTTATTTTATTTAAAAAAAAAAAAAAGAAAAAGAAAGAACTGTAAAAGCGAAAAAGAAACTGTATTTCCGTCGTAATAGTACCCAGCACTATTATGGCGGAATTAACACAATCTCCGGTGATGGCGGAAAATGTCTCTCCGAAAAAGACGGCCTGGACAGAAACCAGGCCCCCAATAGATGATGCATACTATGCAGAATTACAAAAAAAAATATGAGGAGTATACCAACGGTAACGAGCTCCTCACCATACAAGAAGCCTTCGACGCTGACAAGGACAATTTCCCTGCTGACGACCGACGTAAAAAGTCGGCAGGAAAACCATGGAGGAGGCTCTCTAAAGAGCTTAAAAATTGAACCAAGGATTTTGGCGAGACGTTCAAGGGCGATGTGGGACCTACTTTTGACGTCCGAACAAGAAGCTAAGAAGCTGTCCGGAAATGTATTGGCGTCAAAAACACTTCGCCTGCAAGCAGAATATATGGGTACCCGAGGAACGAACGCTAACGGTTCATGGGGTGCCCATAGACATTCCGGATGACAGTCTGGGGGCTTTTTTGCCCAATATGGCAACATGGAGGAAGTGACAAGTGTGGCCAGCCAGGCTGGGTTCGCGACTGGCGACATGGTATTGGAGATTACGTTAACACGTAAAAGCTTTGGTGACATTTCCAACATCCTGATGTGTAGGGATAGAAAGATGTTGGTTGTGGTGGAAGGCCGAAGACCCTACTGTTGGTCGTGTGAGGTCTCGGGGCACATGGCAAAGACGTGCCCGGAACGAAAGTAACACCATAACCAAAGCAAACAGCAGCAACTACAGCGACAACAACGACAGCAACAACTACAGTAGAAGCAGAGACGGACAAGGCCCCTGGTGATGGCTGGAAGGAGGTGGTGGTTAAGGAACGGAAGTCGAAAGCAGGCCAAGAAGGGGGTCCCACCGAAGCAGCAGCAACCACACAAGGAGTAGCCGGAAGAGTAACCTAAAGCAAAAGCAACAACAGCTGAAAGAACAGCAACAGAAACCCAAACAAAAGAACCAAGAAGAAAAGAACCAAGAAGAAAAGAACCAAGAAGAAAAAACCAAGAAGAAAAGCAGCAACAACAAAGGAAGCAGCAAAGGTCGGAAGATGAGATTGAGGTGGAGGAATTACCTCCAACACAGTCCTCCACCTTAAAGAGGAACAGGGAAGAAAGAGGAGGAGAAAAACCAGTGAAAAAGCACACTGCACAAAGTAGGACGGAGAGACTTGGAAAAAACCGGGTCCCTATCTGTCCCTGCTTCAACAGGAAAAGAACAGGACGCTGCTCGTGTATCTACGAGTCTCCCCGCTCTTCACTCTCTCGTGTCGCGCTCCTCCTCACCACTGGCAAATCTCCACACACGCCCACTCCCACACCTTCTGACTCTTTAAGTTCACTTGGTCACAACGAGGCGGTTTGCTGTGATCCCTCCCCCTGGTTAAGCTAGACTTTCTTGGTTTTCTCTTGGTGTTGCTCCTGGCCTGTTCCCGGCACTCTCTTTTGTCATGATCCATGTCGAGATTCCCTACCTCTTCAGTTTGCTTTGGTCCACGTGTTCATCTTGATTGGATCAGTTTTTTTCTTTCACGCATTCCGTCATTTATTTTTACCCTCCCCATTCCATTAGTGAGTGTGCTACTTGATTCTGTCTATTGGCAGAATACAGCGGCCACTCTGATTATTTTGAGGGTTGGTCGGGTCTTACTAAACATCTGTTTTGATTCAGTTTGTTTTTGTTCCCATTTTTAGTTCGTTTTCGGGCTTCATGAAATTTTTATATATTTTTGTATTTAAGCATTTTGAAATGTTCATATCATGGTGTTTTTTTTATAGTTTTCCTTGGTAAATATGTGGTACTGTGGTATATGTAAGATTGAATGGTGATGAATGAGTTCTTGTGGTAAATGGGTTAATTGTATTGGATGAATGGGTCGTGATCGTGATTAGCTAGGAATATGATAGTTAGCGAAGACCACCCTCTCCCCCACCTTCCCTTTCGGCCATGTGCCACAATTATCGTGTCATTATACAGTAATAAATATAGTTTGTCTATCAGTTGTTACCCGGCGTGACGAGCAGCTGTTGTATAGAAGTTTAGCTCCTCAGAATTCTAAAGAAACAAATTATGCAGTTTGTAAAGGTAATTAAATCATAATCCCAGTTTGATTCATTGTATGCGTACTTTAAACTGGAATTATATCCGTGGAATAACGTGGCGAATGGCTACACTTAGTCCATTATGTGTGTATTTTGTTGTATTGTTGTTTTTAATGCTGTGCCTATGGGAATGTAGGCGTGTAAGGCTCTCCACATATTACTTTCAATTTATTATCTGTAAATTTCCATGGATTCTTTAGTTTTGAATTCAGAGTTCAACTCTTCGAATGAATGCCATTCAAGGTGAGGAAGCCCAGTTTTCCTAATAACTATTTGGTTAAAGAATTCCTTTTGTACAGTTTTATAAAATTATCAGCCTAAATATAAAAATATAAAATTATTCCTTTCGATAAAGTGAGAATTTTTTACTAGGCTTATTTTATGTTTAATATATTCTTTTGTTGTTGCAGCAGAAATATAGTTTTGAATGTCTTCCAAATTGTGTAAGATAAGAAGATGGTTTCAAAATAAATTCCATTATTTTGATTTATTTCAGCGGATCTTGTAGTTGGCCAATGACTTAGATTGGAAGTTCTGAGTTTACTTTTAATTATATTTTTATTGTTTGTTATCATTTGAATTTGTCAATTTTTTCTTTTGTCTTTTTCTAAATAATGCCGCTCATTTAAACGAACAAAAATTTAACTTTTTTTACTGAATTTTTAAAACTTTCAATATTTAAATTTTACTTTTTCAAGTGATAATTAATTTCGTTATTATTAGAATATTTTGTAGAACATATTAATAGAATGAAATATTATTATTTACGTTTCACATAAAATGAATGCGATTTTAAACTAGCAGCGGAAAAGCCGAACCTGGGAGTGAGGGAGATTTTTTTTTCATTTCGTTCTCGCTTTGCTTTTACTTTTTTAGTATTGTTTTTTTTGTTTGTTTGGTTTTTTTTTTGCTGTTTTTTTGTTTTTGTTTTTTTTTTTAATCCGTATCACCCCATCAGTCAGTTATGTGCCATACGTGATACACGTTTAGGCGATCACGTATCTTTCGATACATGACTGATGAGGCAGATTTTTTTCCGCAGTAGGTTGCCATTTCTTTCTGCGGTGGACCAGTTGCCATCCAAGGTTATAGAACCAGGTCTCTCCTGCTATTTACCCATAGAAGAGGATTCATGCCTTTCCCAAGGTTATTAGCACGTAAGTGAATGTAATGGATTCGACTGGAATTCGAACTCTGCTCTCCGATTCCTCAATCCGAACCGCTATCGATTACGCCTAAAATACAAGGCATTACAGGGTATGAAATAATTAAAAACAGAAACATTAATAATGAATGAAAGGAGAATAGTGTAATCAAGAGGCCATCAGATAGCGATTGGCACTGCATTTAAATTTTGGAGTGGGAGTTCCACAAACGAGAAGTGTGATAAAAGGAACTATTAGCATAGAACTTACGGCGACATCTAGCCAACTCAACTGTAACAATTGATGAGATCTCGACGCCAGTCTAGTATTGTGCTTAAATTCCTGAAGTCTAGGTACCATAGCGAAGAATTAATACGAACAATTACCATGAAAGTATTTATAGAAAAGGCACAGAGAAGCAACTTTTTGACGGTAGAAAACTAACTGAAGCCTAGACGCCAGATCAGGACCAATAATATTGCTGATTCTTCTTTGGATCTTATCAAGGAGCTCTAGGTAAATAACAGGGGCACCGGACCATATGTGGCAGTAATATTCTAAGCCTGGACGAATGGTAGACTTATAGATATGCAAGATTCTGGTGAGAAAATGTATTTCGCACGACACAGTGAACCGACTTTCTTAGCAATTGACGTAGCAATACATTCAGTATAGTCTTCCCACTTCATGTCAACAGAGAACGCGAACCCGATAGGGGGCACAATGAGTCACTTTCCTGGAGGTTAGCATCAGCCATGCTGATGGAAGACAGAGAGCGACCTCTCAAATGATTAATGGAAAGAAGTTTAGTTTTGGACACGTTAAAATTAACAAGCCATCCTTTGCCACAGTTAACGACAGACTGGCTGTCATTTTGATCTTATCAGACTGATCAGCCTTACTATCTAGGCTGGAGTAAAGGGGTGTGTCGAGGCGTAGATGCCAGATTGAGATGTCATCGGGAGAGTCATTAATGAAAATTAAAAACAGCGTAGGACCAAAGATGGAGCCCTGGGGACACCCGCGTTAGTACGAAAGGGTATAGACGAGTGGCCGTTCAGGATAACTTTCATTTCGCGATTTGATGTGAAAGGTTGAATAAGTTCAAAAATGTGTCCGGGGACACCGTAACTTTTCAGCTTGTGGAAAAGACCTGTGTGTCAACCCCTGTCAAAGACTTTCGAGATGTTCAAAACTACATACAAGGCTTCACCGTTTTTATCTAGTGCGTTTATACCCTTTATGCAATTATCGCCAGTACATTAGCTAATAACCTGGAGAAACGAAAGCTTGTCTGAGATAAGGCCTTGTTATAAGAGATAACCAATTCAGCATTGATTAGGTCCTCTAAGAGTTTCCCAAGAAGAAGTAGGAGGCTGAGAGTTGGAAGGATCGGACGGTTCACCAGAGTTCTTAAAAACTGGAACAATAGACAATGTCTTACCGTAGGCAGAAAAACAGGAGGCAGCGAGGCATTTAGTATAATTTTTAGAGAGAACAGGAGCCAGCTCGGGAGCACACTTCTTAATGACTATTACAGAGATACCATTAGGTTCACATGCTTTGTGGGGATCTAGGTTAGAGATGATAGCAGAAACCATGAAAGGGGTTATATGCATATCACTTAAGAGATTCAGTTCTATGCTGGAAGTTAGGCAGGGACACTCCCGATGAGTTAAGGATATTTTGAGAATTTATGGGTAAAGCATTCAGCTTTATCACCAGGGGCTGCTAACACCTCAAATCGATTGAAGAGGGGAAGAATAGCGTCCTTGAACTTATTTATTACATATTATTTGTCTATTACAGAGTCACCAGTCATCACGAGAACCAAAGTTGTTGGAGGCTATGCGGTGCTTCATTCTCAGAAAACATGGACTTAGCTCCCTCAAGGACTCGCTTGCATTTATTAAGAGACTTAACGAATAGACGCCTGTTGTGGCGCGAGCTGTCACGCTGGTATAAGCGAAAATAGTGGTTCCTGTGTGCTATAGCGGCCGAGCATGCTGGTGTGAACCATGGAGAGAATTGAGGTCTCACCTGGTATTTTCGAGAAGGGATGATAGTGTTCATGCCGGATTTGACCCAGGAAGAAATCTCAGTAACACAATTTTCAATTGGGAGGTTAAAAATGTCAGTCCAAGGAGAGTTATGAAGAAAATCACGGAGTGAGTACCAATCAGCATGCTGCTAACGGAAAGAGGTCTTATGTATAAGGGATTTCTGTTTAAAGAATGATTGGAATGAAATATCAGTGGATACCAGAAAAGTGGTCTGAATTAACAAGAGAGTTAAAATTTGCAAAATCAGAATTGTCAAGATCGAGGAGAGGAGATGAAAAAAAAATCAAGTAAAAAGCCTGTTGCTCGGTTTTGTTAAGAGAACGAGTAGAGAAGTCCATAATTTGACTAAGTGATTGGACAATGGAAAATTTATTGTCTGAATACCGGCAACCTTTTAGAATGTTTCAGGCACGTGTTATGGTGAACATTAGCCACCGAAGACTAAGATGTTCCCAGGTGGATGGAGAGAAAGTGCCTTTTCTATACTGTCAGCTATTATGTCTAATGTGCTGCAGTCCTGGTAGGAGCGGGCAATAAAGGTAAAAGAGATAGCTAAATGTTTAGTAACGAACGACGGAAGCACAAGAAAAAGTCATGGGCCTCGAAAGACAATTCTCTGGTCATCGGAAGATTATCCCGGATGTAGGCCCCCAGGGCAAGCATGTGAATGCTGGAAATCTTTTCGGCAAAGGAGAAGATAGTCTAGAACCAAGAATCCAATAGAAGAATTTAAGTTGGTTTCACAAACGACAAAGATATCCAATGACCGTTCCGAGAGAAAAGATTCTATGCTAAAAAAGTTGGAACGGATGCCACAAGAATTTTTTTTTTTTTTTTTTTTGGTGGGGGAGTATGTTGTTTTTTTTTTTTTTTTTTTTTTTTTTTTTTTTACTGGTTTAGTTGTATTTCTTTTTGAGTTTTCCATGAGATTCATGTTCAGGAGAGAGAACAAAGACCATTATAATTGTCATCATCTGTTGTCAATGGCAATACACACCAGCCAGTGTAAGGCTGAGAGCAAAGCTCTTGATTTCCACGGGGAAGGATGCTAAGGATATCATGGACCGTGCGTGTGAGCAACGATGTGATCTTAGAGGTTGCAAACAAGGAGGATGCTTATAATTAATATCAAGAAGAGTCAGCTGAAGTTTCTGGGACACATAATGAGGAATGAGGGCCTGGAG
>CAHIKZ030001893.1:17500-52500 GCA_903632075.3 Acanthosepion pharaonis | reverse complement strand
TTTGGTTGATACAAACGACTAAAATTGCACACAGTAAATTAGATTACTGTCATATAGGAAGAAAATTAGTAACTACCGACACCGAGGTTCGAGCGTGACACTCTAGACTTATGATTATGTTTTTCACCAGGTGTATAAATAGCGATGTCAGGCTACTGACTGGAGTGATTATTGAGTGGAACTTTAGAGTCGAATTAATGTGCGTTGGATTACGGTTTTGATTTAGGATTTACCGGACAATAAGCCGAGCCGCGATGCTAACAAGGTATTCACTGAAATGACTAATTATCTTTGGTTGACTTTTAATTTGTTCTTTATTTATTTTCGGTTGTAATTAAATACTGTTTTATTTTAACATCGAAATTTCGAGTTATATTTAATCATTAACGGCCACCGTAGGTCACAAAAGTGACATAACCCATATGTGGTTTTAATTTTTTTTCTGTGCCATTTGGCAGAACAAAATGACTTATTTTTTTCCGACTTCTGCTGTTATTTGTCTTGGAGACAAGATAATTTTGTAGATTCAGTAGAGTCCGGGTAAAAAAGACACACAATATGAAATTAAAGCAAATAATAAATTTATTAACAAGACATGTTTACAGTAAAGTTGGTTCGTTTGTTTAATGGCCTACCAACTCTTTATAGATCATTTAATGTTGAAATTTAATTTCCTTGGGAACTTTGGTAATAATTTTTTTATTATTAAAATCTATTGATAGTATTTTTACTATAAAAATGTATTTTTATACTTTCATAGTGTTTTGATCCCAGTCTGAATGTTCACTATTTGCTCATAGATGAGACCTTAACAGGTGCTACCACCCCGGGTTTTAGTGGACCTGGAAACAATAGTAATTAAGACGTGGTTCCACATTCAAAATCTCCGGAACAGAGGCCTGGCTGCTGGATATAGTTTATTGCCATACCAAAGACCCTTACAGAAAAGTAAGGAAAAAAATACGGGGTTGAAGTTATTGATAAGTCATTTTCATCTTTAATTGATATTTCTCAAGTACTCACATACCGCATGTACTCAAAACGTGTTGACGCTACAAAGTTAAAAGGGAAAAGACAAAAAAAAACTTTTAAATATCGCACCGCCTGTTATTTTAGTCAGGGGAGGTAACCCAACAAAACCTTTCAGCTAAAAATAAATTTAAAAACTGAACTGATGCCGATGTTTTTACTTTCTGCGGATTTTATAAAAATATAAATTTTAAAAAGTAAAAGTAACTATGGGATGTTATCGACGCGATAAAATGAATCAAATCTCGACCTACTGTATTGCGTTCACTTTCATACAAAATACTCGTGAAAAGACAAATATATTTCCTTTTTTCCTCTCTCTCACTCTTTCTCCCTCTCTCTCCATCCCTCTCTGACACTACCACCCTCCCTTTCTTCTTCCCTCCCCCTCTCTCTTCTCCACCCCTTCTCTCTCCGCCTCTTTCCTTTCTGCTTCTCTTCTTGCCGCTCTACCTCTTCCCTCTCTATCCTTCCCTCTCTAACCCTACTTCCCGCTGTTCTTCGATCTTTCCCTATCTACCTCTCTCACCCTCTCTCTCCTTCTCTTTCCCTCCCTCCCTGCCTCTCTCTCCCTGCCTCTCTCTCCCTCCCTCTCTACCTCTTCCCTCTGTCTCTCTCTGTCTCTCTCCCTCCCCAGTTATAGGTTAAATAGCAGAGTATGCTGAGCGATTTAATCTTTGGCCTAGGAGAAGGATAACTGAATGCAAATGCAAAGGGAAAATAATGGCAATATCGCTTTGTTTTACCAGCACCAATTCAGATATTAAAGAACTAATAACAGGGGAAATGGTAGACACTCTTCAAACAGCCATCCCCATGTCTTATCACAGAGTTTAACATCTCCGACATTACGTGAAAGCTTCGGGATAGTGCACTAGCTTAAACATGACCCTCCCCGGACAAATATGATTAGAATTCAGTTTGATTTTTTTTTCTTTTGGCTGCCACCCAAAGAGTCCCGTACAAGATATATTATTACCTTTTCCGAGGTATTAGTGTGAAATGAACGACAGTCACGGCCTGCATTTGAACGCGGCTCACCGATTCTACTTTCTGCCACGATAACCGTTACGCTACCTGTGCATAGTATATGTGTGTACATGCGTTTGTCTATGAGTGTGTGTTTGCGTATCTGTGTATGTGCGTGTTCATTTGAGTGTGTGTGTGTGTGTGTGTGTGTGTGTGTGTGTGTGTTTGCATGTCTGTGTTTGCGTGCGTGTGTTTGCGTGTCTATCTTTGTGTGCGTGCTCGAACGACCGCACCAGTTACCACAAGATGGAGGCATATATTAAATCATCACCTTCAAGGAAATAAAAATAACCTCATTTTTAAAAGGCCATTCTGTCCGGAGATGAAAACTGAAAATTCTCACCCTTGTACCTGAAGGGTCTTTCTGTCGCCTCGACAATGTTGCTAAAAATAAACACTTCTCAACTGTTATTTCCGGAATTTTAAGCCTATTCCCTCCTTTGAACGAGATTAAGCTTTCATTTTCCGTCGCCATTTTTCATTCTTGTACATTCTACACGAGGTACGACATTGTTTAAACTGACGTGAATTTTGTCGCGATTGATCTCTTAACAAAAATGGCCGAATCAACATTTAACCAAGCCTTTATTCAAGAGTTTTTCTTCCAGTCGGACTCTGATAATAATTTGAAGGCTTTACTCAGGCGGATATTGACGGTGAAGTGGTTGGAGTTGATAATCACGTTAGTGACAGGTAGGAAAGATGTGATGATCTCGAAATGTCGAATGTCTGCTATCATCCATGGCTAACTAATTTTATGGAAGATACTGGCTCCAAAGATGTACCTGATAGCATTACCAAAGGAAAATTATTTCGTTTATTTATAAACGACAAAATAATTTCATTTGTCAGCGAGACAAATAAATATCGTCGGGTGAAGAAAAGGAGAGCAGCAAATGCTGGCGTTTACTTGTACGTCAACAGGTGAAAGGATGTCATGTTTTAGGAAATGGAGGCCTTTATAGCCACTTTGATTCTAAATGGACTTAAGAAACAGATTAATTTATTCAGATGGCACGTTTCAGAAGCGTCATGCAAAGACACAGGTTTCTGAATAATTTTATCATTTTTCAGTCTTTCTGACACTATGATAGCTCTAATGCAATCTTTTTCAGTCTTTCTGACACTATGATAGCTCTAATGCAATCTTTTTTCAGTCTTTCTAACAATATGATAGCTCTGATGCAATCTTTTTTCAGTCTTTCTGACACTATGATAGCTCTAATGCAATCTTTATCTGTCTTTCTGACACTATGATAGCTCTAATGCAGTCTTTTTTCAGTCTTTCTGACACTATGATAGCTCTAATGCAATCTTTTTTCAGTCTTTCTGACACTATGATAGATCTAATGCAATCTTTTTCAGTCTTTCTGACACTATGATAGCTCTAATGCAATCTTTTATCAGTCTTTCTGACACTATGATAGCTCTAATGCAATCTTTTTTCAGTCTTTCTGACACTATGATAGCTCTAATGCAATCTTTTCTTCAGTCTTTCTGACACTATGATAGCTCTGATTCAATCTTTTTTCAGTCTTTCTGACACTATGATAGCTCTGATTCAATCTTTTTTCAGTCTTTCTGACACTATGATAGCTCTGATTCAATCTTTTTTCAGTCTTTCTGACACTATGATAGCTCTAATGCAATCTTTTTTCAGTCTTTCTGACACTATGCTAGCTCTAATGCAATCTTTTTTCAGTCTTTCTGACACTATAATAGCTCTAATGCAATCTTTTTTCCGTCTTTCTGAGACTAGGATAGCTCTAATGCAATCTTTTTTCAGTCTTTCTGACACTATGATAGCTCTAATGCAATCTTTTTTCAGTCTTTCTGACACTATGATAGCTCTAATGCAATCTTTTTTCATTCTTTCTGACACTATCTGATAGCTCCAATATAAAACCTAGAGACAACACTGAACATGATAGGACATTCAAGATCTGGCTGCTTTCTGTAAGACATGTGACGCTTTGGCAGAAATACTTTCGTCCTGAAATGATACTATCTGTAGATAAATGTACGATTCCTTTCCAAGACAGAACAATTTTACTTATGTACATGCCCGCAAAACCAACCAAGTTGGATCGGAATCTATGAGGGCTAGCCGACGCAAAAACCGGCTACTTGTACAATTGGCTGCCCTCAGTATGCTGCGAAACAGTTCATGTACCAATGACAGTTGGTACTACGCGCAAAGTTGTTTCGTCTCTCTCGGAGAATGTACAAAATAGAGAACATGTAATTTACACGGAGAATTCTTTTTTATCCCTTGCCTTGATTCTCCAAGTAGTTCAACACGGAAAAGGAACATGAATCATCCTACGTGTGAACTGAAAGGGTGTGCAGAATAAGATAAAAGCGGAGAAAGAGCAGGTGAGCAATGCATCACACGCAGAGATGGACCTATTTTATAGATTTCCTGATATAACCAAAGACCAGTAAATTTCATCCGTCTCCTCCCCCTTCCTTTCAATGTGTTCTCTGTTATGTTATTCGTAATCTCCCTCACTCCCTCATCTTGTTATTCGCATACTGCCTCGCACCCACTTACCTTCAATACATCCTCTGTTATGTTACTTTTAACCTACCTCACCCCCTACCTGCGTTCAATATATGTTTTTTACCTCTACCTGGCCCCATCTTGACTTGTCCTCTGTTATTAGCAATCTCCCATGCCATCCCCCCTCTTACCTAAAATATGTCCTATTCGTAGCAACCTTCGGCCCACACTTATCTTCACTGTTTTCATTTATGCTATTTAGTTTCCGTGTCCCCCATTTTGCCTTCAATATGTTCTCTGTTCTGTTCTTAGCAATCACCATTAACCCCCCTCTTGCCTAAAATATGTCCTATTCGCAGTCACCTTCGGCTCACCCATCTTCAATATGTCTTCATTTATGCTATTCAGTCTCTGTGTCCCCCATCTTGTCTTCAATATGTCCTCTGTTATGTTCTTAGCAATCACATCCCACCTCAACTCACTTCAGTATGTACTCATGTTATTCGTTATCTCCATCGCACACATACCTTCCATATGTCTCCCCACTACAATTCCCTTCAATATGTCCTCTCCTATGTTATTCGTAGTCTCCATTGCCCTCTCTTGCCTTCAATGTGTCTTCTGTTATTCGCAGTCCCCCTTGTCTCACATCTTGTCTGTTACGCTCTTTGCAGTCTCCTTCACCTACACTTACTTTCAATATGTCTTTTATGCTATTCTCAGTTTCATTCGCCCCCTCCCACTTGCCTTCAATCTGTCCTTTGTTTTGTTATTCGTAGTCTTTCTGCCCCCCACCCCCTCACATTCACCTTCTTCTGTTTTTTCCTTATTTGTTTTTTTTTTGTTTTTTTGTTTGTTTGTTTTTTGCAGTCTCCTTCGGCTCTCTTGCCTTCATTATGGCTTCATGTTATTTGCACTGTTCCCATTCTTTCCTTCTATATGTCCTTTGTTATTGTCAGGGATGCTTACCTACGACTACAGAATGAACTCTTCCTAACACTATGTATACTACGCCTCTCAAGAGAGAGGGTCGATTCAAGCCGAGCTTCTCGACTTGACGGTCCAACTTTCTGCCTCTGAGCAGAAAGGAACCCGGACGAGGTTCCGCCGAAGGGCAGAATCTCGTTCGGGAAAAATGACCTACCCGATCTCGTTTTTTGCGAGTTATATGGGCATATTTTTGGCTGAGCCTACGGGCTCCGGAAACCCACGATAAAAATGACCTTGTGTCGCATGCAACCCTCGTGGGGGGTGGCTAGATACTGATTCAAGCCGAGCTTCTCGACTTGACGGTCGAACTTTCTGCCTCTGAGCAGAAAGGAACCCGGACGAGGTTCCGCCGAAGGGCAGAATCTCGTTCGGGGAGAATGACCTACCCGATCTCGTTTATACGAGTTATATGGGCATTTTTTGGCTGAGCCTACGGGCTCAGGAAACCCACGATAAAAATGACCTTGTGTCGCATGCAACCCTCGTGGGGGGTGGCTAGATACTGATTCAAGCCGAGCTTCTCGACTTGACGGTCGAACTTTCTGCCTCTGAGCAGAAAGAAACCCGGACGAGGTTCCGCCGAAGGGCAGAATCTCGTTCGGGGAAAAATGACCTACCCGATCTCGTTTTTAAAGGTTATACGGGCATATTTTTTGGCTGAGCCTACGGGCTCAGGAAACCCACGATAAAAATGACCTTGTGTCGCATGCAACCCTCGTGGGGGGGTGGCTAGATACTGATTCAAGCCGAGCTTCTCGACTTGACGGTCGAACTCTCTGATTTTGAGCAGAAAGGAACCCGGACGAGGTTCCGCCGAAGGGCAGAATCTCGTTCGGGGAGAAATGACCATCCCGATCTCGTTTATACGGGTTATACGGGCATTTTTTGGCCGATCCTACGGGCTCGGAAAACCCACGATAAACTCGGCCTTGTGCCATATGCAACCCTCGTGGGGGGGGCTAGATACCGATTCAAGCCGAGCTTCTCGGCTTGACGGTCGAACTCTCTGCCTCTGAGCAGAGAGGGACCCGGACGAGGCTCCGCCGAGTCTCGTTTCGGGGAGGTTGACCAACCCGATCCCGTTTATACGGGTCCTAAGGGCATTTTTAGGCCGAGCCTACGGGCTCGAGAAACCCACGTTAAACTTGACCTTGTGCCATATGCAATCCTCGTGGGGGGTGGCTAGATACCGAATCGAGTCGAGCCGATAGTAGTTCACTCCAAACCAGACTGACAGTCATACTAACACCTTCCACATCTTGTATTATTATTTCGTGTAATATACCTTCGTTCTTTTTACTCTTGTGTTCGTTGTGTTCTTCCCTGATCCTAACCCGGACCATAACAGTTATGTCAACCATGGTCTACCTCACCTCCTCTACACTTGCTGATCTATTTTCGTAATGGCTGGTCTATTTTCGTAATGGATTTGTTAGACAAAAAGATTCGCGAACTCCTAACGCATCCTTTTTATCATTTCTTGTTAAAGACGAACTTTTTCTCTATTCTTATTCAGTTCTTCTTCGCAGTTGCACACTTAATCTTCGACCAGAGCGCACCACGTTTCACACTTTTTCCACAAATTTTATTTGTATTTTCCACCGTATACGAAACATCAGCGTTCCTTTGTTTCCTTGCATTTTTCTTCTTTCTTTGTTTCAAATCCAACTCCCGACTCGGACAGCTCGTATTCACGTTGCTTTAATGCCATCGGAAAAGCCATGAATCCTTTTCCTTCTTACTCATCTTTGAGTAAAATAGCAAGAAAGACTGGGCTCCCTAAACTTAATTGGCAACTATGACACGCACGCCCCGGCCGATCCTGGGTCGAACATTGTCAGCAGTGACCAGATGATGACCCTTGACACACGCCGCCTATACCAGAAGATGACTCGGTCCTCAAGGACGTAGGACGACGAGTTGATTGCAGGGTTAATCCCATTCTGGTCGCTAATGTCGCTGGTCAACTGGTCGTTGGTCGCTGGTCCACACTTTGCTCCGCCCATGTTGTGTTTCTTGATCACGGAGCTGGTGGGGATTGAGTATCGTCTCTAATCGTAGCGAAGCTCTGTTATGAAGGACAAAAATAGAAATGTTCTTGCGGGCGAAATAAAAACGAATGATTTTTCGGGTTTATTTTCCATTTGGTTTATGCAGTTCTTTGTATAACAAAACCCTTCCTATTAAAATCTCTATAGTGACAGTATGCCTATCGGTGCTAATTCTCAGAATTCGGGGATTCTCTTTGCAGCAAATCACGTGGAGCTCAGTAGCACCTTCGTCTGCTCTTCGCTGCTGGTCTCTTATCTCATTGACTTTAAATCAAAACAGGAGTGGTAGAGGCTGACAGTATTTCGGAATCTGGTGGTTCTCCAGGTTTCTGTATCGATTTGAACAAGAGTTCTTTGTTGCTTGGTTCGCAATATTAATTTTTTCTTTCCAAATTTTGGAAAGCCATTCGCCCTACTGATGATGATTCCTTCTCTTATTTATGCCTCGCACCATTACTTCCAAATGGACGGAGGTAATTTCTCTTTCTTCCTCATCCTCTTTTAGTATCTCATCTAAGCTCGCCGCTTCTGTTGTCTCTTTGACAAATCTGATTTTTAAACCGAGTGGACGAAAGGGAGGTTGCTATTTTTAGTCATTAATTGTAATTATCTTAATTTTCAACAACGAATTTTCTCAGTCCCTTATCTTGTTTATGCAAGCCCACATTTAGCAGCCGTTTCCTCCGACCCGCTGCGCCGTTTCCTCCGACCCGCTGCGCCGTTTCCTCCGACCCGCTGCGCCGTTTCCTCCGACCCGCTTCATATCTTATCACTTCATCGTGCTTATGAACTTTACAGGTCCGTTTCTTATCTCAATTTCTTCGAGCAAAGGATAAAATCCTATTTCTCGATTTTTCTTACATTTCCAAATTTGGCGAAGCTATTTCTGCTCTTTGACAGGCAGACATAAATCAGTTTCACGATTCTTCCTTCGTCTTCAAAATTACAAAATATTATAACTCAACTGACCCCTTATTCCGTCTGATAATCATAAGACATGTTTTCGTAACTTCCACCTTAATTAAGCGAACAGAAATTAATTTCTCAATTACTGCTTTCGTTTCCCAAATTTTCAATTAACCTCGAATGTACTCTCACTATTCCTTGAGGTCTTCCACATGGCCTCTGATATCTTTTCCCAAAACCAGTAAAGTCATTCTTTTCAGGTCTGTCTTTTCTTCTTTCTTTCAGCTTATATATTATTCCATACATTTAACCTTCTATGTCTGTTCCAGTTCATATTTTAAATTAACCCTTTTCCTTTACTAATGTCACATAGTGTCACACTTACCTGGTAAAAAACAACTCCAGATTTAAAGCTACGTATAAGGTAATGAGAAAATACTTGGCGATCTTTCCCAGCAACAATCAGGTAATGCAGAGTATACAAAAAAAAGGAAGCTGTAGAGAGTAATGACCGCCTACGACCTGAATAGATATAGCAGTTAAATAGATCAATCAAAGATAAAAGATTGTCTTTGTTGTTTTGCATATAAAATAACATCGCAATTTGTTTGCTATGTTTTCATTGAACCCTGATAATTTTGTACTACTGTGTATAGTAAATAATGTAGATATAAATATATCTATACTCCAGAACGGACGCTCACAACAGATACACAACACATACTGCCTAACCGTGACTAAATATTGGCCAGATATTCTATATACACTAGATGACATATAGTGTCACGCAAAAGTTTACAATGCATTACAAAAAATATCTTTTTAGGTATTTCTATTACAATTACATTAATTAAACTTTTACTACTTGTAGAACATATTTAGGTATTCAGTCAAACAATCAGATATTTAAAAAAAAAACTTCAAAAACGAAGAAAAACCGATATTTAGTAACTCACAAGTTTACAACACTTTTTTTTATTTACAACAGCTTTTTTTATTTTTTTTATAAAAGTGTTCATTTTACAAGAATCTTCCAAATTAGGATGGGGTTGTTTATTAGAATGTCCCAGATTAATTTTATAATTACTTTTAGGAATGATTAAAAGTATTGCGTTATTTTTTTTCTTTCAAGCATCCTTTAACACTTTGAGCCCTGACCACCACTTTACCGGTGGTAGAGAAAAATGACGTAATGACCAGTCACCGGTTGAACGGTGGGTAAACACTTGTAACTATTTTTATATCTACCGTGAAACATTACATACCAATTATTTGCGAATATTGACTCAGGAGCTCTTGCAGAATGGTTAAAATTGTTCAGGAACACAGGGCTCAAAGGGCTAAACATTGACAAAATGGGGAAAAGCAATATAATTGAACAAGACCTCCATAAACCTATTGTTGACGTTCATACAAATGAATTTGATTATAGGAAGATGTCTAGTCAGTTAAATGCGCCATTGAGTTTAGTTGGTATAATAGTTCATCATTAAAGGGCGTGTCATTCCATTCGTCCCAAAAAATCTCTTGTCGTCCTGGAAAGGTAACGGAACATACGACAATGTTATTGGCGAGAAAAGTTGGCAACGAGCCCCGAGCTACGCTTAAAGAACTTCAGGAGCATTGAAGTAGGTGGAATAAAAATGAGTACGGATACAATTAGTCGTTCACTTCGTCGATATTTCAAGGGAAAAAAAATTAAGAAAAATCACGTTCTTGCTAGACTGGATTTTGCAAACAAGCATTGTATCAAACCTGCAGCATTTTGGTAAAATGTACTTTGGTCAGACGAAATGAAAATTGAACTTTTTTGCAGAAATGCTGCGGCAAAGGTCTGGAGAAAGAAGGGTACTGAATATTCATTGAAGAATACTATCCCAAACAGTAAAATTTGGGGACGGACCAATCTTGATCTGAGATTGCTTTAGTGCCCAAGGTGTAGGGAACATTGAAATAATAGAAGTGGGGATGAATATTATAGGGTTATTTTGGAGAGAAATTCATGTCAGAGTGAACATTCGCTGGGTTTGAAACCAGGTTAGGTCTTTCAACAAGACAACGATCCTAAACATAATGCAAAGCATACAAAATCATGGTTAAGTTCAAATAGAATAGACATTCTAAAATGGCCAAGTCAATCTCCAGATCTCAATCCGATTGAAAATTTATGGAGAGAGCTGAAACTAAGAATTCAAAAATGGAACCCGCAAAAGTTGCATGAACGAAAGGAATTTTATCGTGAAGAATGGAAAAATATTAACCAAGAAACGTGAAAGAAATTCGTAGTGAACTACAGTAAACGCCTACACACTGTAATTAGCAATAATGGTTATGCTACGAAATATTAATAGATGATTTAATAAAAGTATTTTAAACTTTTGCGTTATCAATATTGTTTTTGCTTCGTGTGATATTTTTATTATTTTTTTTAAATCTGATTGTTTGCCTAAAGGCTTAATTACCTATTATTAGCAGTAAAATTTGCCTTAATCATACCGTGTTAGAAATACATAAAGAAACATTTTTGTAATGTGTTGTAAATTTTTGCGTGATATTGTATATAAAAATAACATTTTTAATCTAGTATTGCTGCTCACGATTGATATAGATTATCTGAGACTGACTACAGTGTGTCAGTCTATACCAAATGGCTTACAGCAATCGTACTTTCTGGATGCTAAGACACATTTCTTGCCTGAAAAATGCCCTCAAAATCACTCTGCGTCTGAAGGTTCAAATTACTGAGAGGATTTGGTCAACCGTCTGGGTATGACGACAAACTACACGCGGTAACAAGATATCTGATCAGGAGATTGGAGATTTCGGGGAGTGTGAGACCACCTGTTAACTGCCGTTGTTCCCAGTTTCCCCCTGACACGGAGTTGGCAGCAGCTGTTAGACTCACAGCTATGAACAAATACTGAACCACCAAACAAAAATCAACAACGCATTTTTATAATAAAATGACCAACACTACATTTTTATAATAAAATGACCAACAATACATTTTTATAAGATGACCAACAATGCATTTTATAATAAAATGACCAACAATGCATTTTTAAAATAAAATGACCAACGCTGCATTTTATAATAAAATGACCAACAATACATTTTTATAATAAAATGACCAACAACGCATTTTATAATAAAATGACCAACAATACATTTTATAGCAAAATGACAACCAATACAACACTAAAAAAAAAAAGTATAAAAAATACATTGTCATAGTAAAATTACCAACAATACATTTTTTTTAAATTACCCGTGAAATTACCAGTAATATATATATATATTTTTTAATTACCAACATACATTTTATCATCTACTATATATCTAAAAAACATACTCTTACCCTGGAAGCATAAAAATATGTAGAAAATATCTGCAGTTGAAGGCATAAAATTGTGTACAAAAATATAGATTTCAGCATTAATTAACCCCTAGAGGTGTTGATATGCCGGTAAAGCAAATGAACCAACCAAACAACCAGAAAGATTTCTCCCAAGAGATCCACAGCATCCTCTGTCTATGGAAGGCTAAACTGTTTTGAACAGTAATTATAATAATTACAGCTATCACCCTGAATGTCTTTTCATAGAGAATACATTGAACATACTGCCTTGAGTAAGCAGTGTGCGGGCCAATAATTATGTTTATACTAAATGACACATATAATAATTACAGCTATGGATTCATTCATGGCGTCTTTTCTTTCTTTCTTTCTTTCCTTCCTTCTTTCTTTCTTTCTTTCCTTCTTTCTTTCCTTTTTTCTTTCCTTCTTGCTTTCATTCTTTCCTTCTTTCTTTCTTTCTTTCTTTCATTCCTTCCTTCCTGCTTTCTTTCTAGGCTTATAATTATTTTCCATTTTTCCTATCACTCTTTCATAGTTTCCACTTTCATTCTTCCTCCATGATAACCGCTATATTCTTCTCTACTGCACATTATCATCTTTATTCAGATTGTATATCCCATACTTCGTTGGTCAATTACCCATGTTTATTATGACTTCCTCTCGTTGTGAAAGATTTGCTTCCTTGTAACGTGGTTCATGTTTTCGCTTTCTCCTTTTCCTTAATTCCTCCTCCTACTTTCTCCTTCCACTACGCCTAGTTTAACGAAAGACTTACACTAACGGCAGCAAGTTGCCTATTCGTTATTGTCAATACGCAAAAAAACAATATACAGGTGCGATTTATAAATTGTCGCCGTGTTATATTTTTAAATTTCGAACAAGCACTTTTTTTTTGTTTTTAATTTTGTCAAATGCGTAGTATAGTAGGGTCAGTTGGGCACCATCTGTGAGATAAAAAAAAGCACTATGACGCAATTCACTCCGCCAGAAATTTTGAAACGGCATGGTGTACTGCTTGGAATTCGCACCGGAAGCTCCATTATTAGTATTTCAAAGTGTTTGGGTGCCAGCCTGGGGACAGCGCCGAAGATTCAGAAAGAGTTGGTTGATATATCCAGTCAACATCATGGAGTCTGGAGTGATCACTAGTGATGGCGACGTTATGCCTCCATTTATCTTCTCACACGGCCTCAAACTCACCACAGAGGCCTACATCAAATGCCTTGGGGAGATAATGCCACCCTGGATCAAGAGAGTGGCTGCTGGAAGAACCCATGTCTGGCAACTTTACACCATGCCACAGAACTAGAAAACCCCACTCATGACTGTCAGACAATTTCTGCAACCACACCTCCACTTACATCTGGCCACTTAACTCCCCAGACTGCAATTTCCTTGGTTATTATATGTGGGGCGCAGTTGAGTGAGAGACCTGCAAAGATGAACTGAAGAAAAGGATATATTCACCAACTTAAGCAAGGAGACCGTCCAGAGCAGATGCAAGAGATTCCGAAGTCTTTTGGAAGCCGTGGTTGAAGGCAATAACGATCTTATTGAATAAATTTACTCTTTAGTATATCAGTGTTATTTTCATTTTTTCGTAATTTAGACAACAATTTATCCATTACACCCTTGTATATGGTATGATACTAACAAATATACTGTATTTATTACATATGTAGAGTATGTAAAAAGCAAAAAAATCTTCAACAAAGCTTTACAAATTGTTTTTTATTATTGAGTGTAAAAATGTTTGTTTTATTTTAAACTGAAAGAAATAAGATATAAAGTTTTTCGTTCAGTTGGTTCTTAGCCTTGTGTTTAAGAAAATAAATGCAAGCAAAGTTCATTAGCAAATGTTTTTGCTTTATTTTACAACACAAAAGGAAAAAAATGAATTGCGTTAGTATAAAGAGGGTCGTATTGGTGTGGTTGTTACTCGAAAAGCCAAAATCTACACTTTTATGTGTTTTTAGTGTAATGTATCAGCAGGAACAGGCTGGCTGGCAATCAGCTAAATATCAGCGCAATTACAGATAATGGCAACTAAACCTGAAATATATTGTTTTGTTTTTAATCATTTTCGTAATGTAAACCGTGCAAACTGGTTTCTGAAAATACTTTTTAAGCGAGTAATAATTTTACAAAAGGAATAAGTCTTTTGAAGGGTTGAAAGTTGAGAAATCATTATTATTTACATGTCGGGTGAAGTATACTGAAAACTTGTTTATTTATTTAAGTTACTCTATTTATAAAAAATTTTCAGATCACAGGAAGTTAAAAGATAGATTTATTAAATTTAGAAGTTTTATTGCTTAATAAATATAAATTTATAATATTGATAGGCGGGAAAAGATTGTTAATCATTATCCTGGATGCGAGTCTTCATTTTTTTCAGCATACGACGCAGAAATGGTTGTCTGCTTTTTCAAAGCTTTGCAGTTGCGTCTCAAAAATCCTCGTTGATTGGTTACTAAATGCTAATGCGGAAATTTGAACTTACACAGGATTGAAATTTTAATTATACTACTTAAATTTATTGAGTTTTTTCCTACCATTTTTAACTGGGTTTCACACATATGAATGATAAGTGTAGGCTTCTATTATATGTCTTAGGTCCGTGATTGCGTGTATCTCGTGACTGGGGATTGTCAGGGTCGGCAAACTCCTTCCTACAATGACATTTCAGTACTCAGGCGCAGTGTGGTTTTTGAGGGCATTTTTCAGAATGAAATGCGTCTTAGCATACAGGAAATACGGTTGCTGTAAATATTATGTGTCGTTTAGTATAGACTAAGACACTGTGTAGTCAATCTGTTAGTATATATCAATCGTTAGCAGCAATTCTAGATTAGAACTACAATTATCATAATTGATACATTGATTTACAAGAACTGAATATATATATATATATATATATATATATATATATATATATATATATATATTTTTTCGTTATCCATCTGATAAAGCCATTTGAGGCGAAATGTATTATCGGATATTATTTTCTGAACATTTTTCATGAACGTTTTTCAAAATTAATCAGTAACTCATATATATATATATATATATATATATCGAATGTTAAAGAAGAACAATCAGAGGCGGCAGAACTGTTTCATGCTAGACGCAATCGTTAGGCCTGAAGGTTATGTCTATATATAAACAGCCTGTTGCCTCTGAGTGTTGACTTCAATGTGCAATTTTATATTTATATTTACATACGCTCTATCTCTGATACTGAGCAGTTTATCCCACAAATATAGCACACCATAAAACTATATTCCTTCATATATATATATATATATATATATAATTTATATTTCATCCAGCATTATTGCGTATTACTCAAAACGTTACTTTTATTGAATAGATATGATTGAGTAGACGTCCTTTTTTAGCAGTCTTAATTATCTCTACCGGTTTGTGTATTCGAGAGTCTTAATAAAGAAAATTTACCTTGTCAGGGAGCATATTTGTTTTGCTAAATTTCTCTAATGCTTGTGACTTTGTGCTAGTACGAATCTCGACCATTTCCGAACAGTCCCGACTACCACAAGTCAAACCGTGATATGGTTTTCATGTACTTTCCAAAGAGGGTGCATGCTGGGGTCGCCTTCCCAGACCGATAACGTCAGGAAATCCCTTTCCTGAGAAATCGACCGAGATAAAATTCGAACCCGGGTCAGAAAGGAAAAGTTCTAACCACTCGGCTAGACGCCCATCCATGCATACATAATGGCTGACAACTCATTGTTGAATTTGACCATCAGGCGATATCATTGTAAGTCTTAGCGGTACTTTGAAAGGATTTAGCCTGTAGCAGACGTTAAATCCTTTTGTTAGACATGTATGCGTGAAAAAAATTTAATCGGAAGTAACCTTATTTCAGATTTTTGGCATGCGTAAAAATAAAAAATAAAAACGGGAAGCATGCTTGCTACGGACCTAAGACGCTTTTCCACTACGGGTCGACATCGTGACAGGACGCAAACGTGAGCACTCAGTGAAATAAACGTAGTATGGTTGATTCACCAGCAGAGTAAGTTCACCTTTCCCTACTGATTATTTACAGAGAATCTTAAGAATATTCCTTGAAATTTCCTCTACATGACAGATATTCCCGATAGAATAAATCTATCTATCTTGTTTTATCTCGCTCTTTTGTTTTGTCTATTTTAAAACGCTTAGTCTTTGTTCAACACATCATATATACATATACCTCGAATTTTCTTCTCTATAACGAAAGTTTTTCTCCCCTAAAATACTGTTACTCTAGCAATCAAGCACCATTTTATATCGTAAAATTCACAGGCTTACAGTTTGAGATAACTGCAGAAGCTGATGTTTGTAGTCAAGTAAAATGAATATATTAACTGTTGGAATTCATGCCAGCCACACAAAACGAAACCCGAGATCAGAATATTGTTTTAAAAAATATTAGAATGAAAAAAAAATGCTTGAAGACTAAATAATGCCGGTTTGCGAGATCTGCTTAAGAGAAAAAAAAATAAAGAAAAAAAACATCAGTTTTCTGCAGTGGTCTACCATGTCAGAACGAGGCGCGCGTTTTGTTGAATGACATCATGCATTACATTGTGTTTTGCAGGAACTAAGATAAAAATAATTTTTTGTTTGGCAGACGAAAACGTGTTCGGAATTTGATTTTAGTTTCGAGACAGATCAACAAATAGTCACCAAAAGGAAAGCTGAGAAAAATAACTTTTTTTTTCTTGGTGGTGGTGGGGTAGTTATTGAATTTAAGAGAAAGAAAGAGTACATAATAGAAAGAAAGAATACATACTAGAAAGAAGGAAAGAAAGAAAGAATACATAATAGAAAGAAAGAAAGAAAGAAAGAAGGAATACATAATAGAAAGAATACATAATAGGAAGAACGAAAGAAAGAAAGAAAGAAAGAAAGAAAGAATACATAAAAGGAGAAAATACATAATAGAAAGAAAATAGAAAGCAAGAAGAAAATGTTAAAAATGGTGGAATGATTAAGAAATAGGGATTGAAAAAAGAAGGGAATATAAGTGAGGTAAAGAGGAAGGATATGGGAATGTGTCAGTTGAGAAATAAGAAAGGGAAGAAAGAAAACAAAGAGGGAAGAGAATAAAAAGTGAAATAAAGATATGAGGAATAAAAGAAAAGAAAAAAGGAAGACAAAAGGCATAGAAAGAAAAATATGAATAAAGAAGGGAAAGGAGAAATGAGAAAGAAAAAGAAAAAAAATCTCTTATTCAATCCTTGATTGTTTTTTATGTCGTCTGCAAAAACTTCAAAATTGACTCGACATAAACTTCCATATAGGATCACCGGACTGCACTCAAACACTTGTCTTCGTCTTTTGGTCGATACAAAAAGAAAATCATTTGGAAGCAAGATAGCCAATTATCGTGAATAATGGATTTTTCACCATAATTTCATCTGTCTTTCGGAGTCTTGTAATATGAGACTTCAAAACAAAGAAAACTGTTGTCAGACCTAAAATAACTGATGAAAATAAATTTCAATCTTCGCAATATCTTGTACGGAGGGAAAACATTTCTTGTGTTGGGCGGAATTAGATGAGAATATTTTGTTAGGAATTGCATAAAAACTGAACAAGTTGTTTCTACATTAAGCCTCTTTTGAATAACGCATTGAAATACGAAATAACTATTTCTAGGGACGGATGTCTGCAATAGATTTTACTACATAAAGCCCCTTTCCTCAAATTGCAAATGTGATGTGAGAAAAAAATCTCATTTAAAAAAATTCATAAATATTCTTCAGACTAAGTGTATGAGAGTTCTTAAACTTAAAAATTTTGAAAACCTAAAAGCATTACGCTTTTGTTAACTCATAATTGATACAACAATAGTTAATAAAAATGAACACGCTACCGCCCTTGTCTGAATGATTGGATTTCTCTGTATCCTTGGAAACAGTAAATTATGAATTCATATGTGCTTTTAAAACTCAGCAAATTTTAAAATAAGTTATTCCAATATTCGCTTGAAGGTAAAACGGAACTAATGCTTTTAATTTAATTATATAATTGAATTTAAAGTTTTTAGCTTCCATTTTTGAAACATGGTTATTACTGTGTAGCGAAAAACTATATTTTAAATCAGTTAATTTACAATCTTTATGCTCTGTAAATTTACATTGGGCACTGTTTTGTAAAAATAAAAAATAACAAGAACACCAGATTATATAACTTACTGTTCTTTATATATATATATATATATATATATATATATATATATATAAAGTGTGTGTATGTGATGTAGCTGAGTCATTACTCATTTTCATTTTAAAGAACGAAATGCAATGACGAATGTATGATTCCAATTAGCAATCATAGTTGAAAATTAAGAATAAATATGGAATACATTATCATACCTTAGTTTTTACTCGGAAGTGTCAGCGTACACGGTGGATTAAAAAATAAATATCTTAATCCCGCTAATGGAGGGGATTGACAATGCATTTACGCCAATAGTTCAAGTAAGGGAATAATGCTATGGAGACATCTAGAAAAATATGTAGTGCTTATGGTTAAGGAGTGACCAGTAAGTACGAAATTATTTTGCAAAGTTCCGTTTTGGAGAAACCTCGTTGAAAGATGAACCCAGACTCGAGTGTTCATCGTTTTCTGTTTTGGTTTGTTTTTAAGATAAAGTCCTAAAGTGATTATTGAAAAACAATCCACGACAAAGTAGTAAGGAATTAGAAAAGATGTTAAACACATCACAATCTACATCGACATTTAGAAAAGATAAACAAAGTAAGCAAACTGGATATTTAGATTCCATTACGGTCTTAGCCGATTAATTATTACGGTCTTAGCCGATTGTTTATGATCAAAAACGGAAATTACTTTTTATTTTAAATTATTATTTAAGAAAATAATTTTGTTCATTATTTGTTTTGTAATCCCATGCCAAGCCATAACTACTGACCTAGGGCAAGCGAAGAATTTTTTGCTGTTTCCACAAACAAAAGACAGCTATTAAGAAAAATAAAACTTAAATATACAACGCTCTTAGCAGGATATGAGCTGTGCCTGTCACAAATATTTTTTTAATTTCCTGGAGAGATGGTGCACCAGAGATTTTATTGATTTGTTCTTGAGTTCCTTTCTTTATTGGACCCAAAGTTCCAACCACAACAGGAACAGTTTTAGTTTTTTAAGTGACACTTTTTTTTCTATTTGCATCTCTAGGTCTTTGTATTAATTTTTTTTTTCAAAAACCTTCGCGGGGATATTTTTGTCACTTGGTACGCACATGATGATAAACTTTTTTTTCTTTTCTGCCTTCGATAATAATGTCTGAGTGATTTGCTTCTATTGTTCTGTGTTGATAGACAAATCCTAGAGGATAGTAACATCTGCTCCCTCACCTACAGATTCAAGATGAGACTTATGCCAGTTTTCAGCTGTTTTTATGCCTTAGTGATGACAGATCTTCCAATGCAGATATTGACCTAACCTATCATGACGGTTTTTGTATTCATTTGGTGTGAGCATCTGTGTATCCGGAGATAAGGTGACAAATAGTTTCAATATATTGGTCACAGAGCCTACATTTTTGGTTCGTACTATTATGTAAGGTGTTAGCTTGGTAGTTGCGTGTAAGCAGACTCTGGTCCTGTGCAGCAGTAATAAACCCTTTAGTCACACCCTTAATTCTCCAACTCCTTAGCCATTTGTGGGATGCAACATGATATACATCAGTCTTTTTACTTTGAAGGAACTATGTAGAGGCCTTTGGCTCCAACTTTCTTTTATTTGCTTTTGGTCTAGCTTTTTCGCTTCTTGTTTCAGTTTTTAGCTGATTTTGAGGCCGTTGTATCTTATTCACTGTTATTTTCATGATTTAACCCACATTCTCTTGCATATTTATCGGATATTATTATTATTATAGCATACCTACGGACGATAAAGGGTATGTCCCCACTCACATGAATACAGTAGTTTTTACATGCTACATTTTTTCAATTTCTATCTTCAGGTTTTTGTATTTGCTTAGTTTTTCGAAAAAAAAAACTTTCGCAGAGATGATTTTCTCATTTGGTACGCTCATGACAGTCAGTTTGCAAACTTTTTATTTTTCTTCCTTTGATAACAATGTCTGGACGATTTGCCTGTATTGTTGGATGAAAACTCCCAGAGGATGGTAACATCTGCTCTCTCTCAACTACAGATTTTGGATGATGTTCATACCAGTTTACAGATGTTTTTATCCCTTAGTAATGACCTACCCTACCATGATGCTTTTTTTGTACTCAATGGTTGTGAGTATTAAGCATGCTGAGAAAAGTTAATCAATAGTTTCAATGTATTGATCACAAGACTTACATTTTAAGTTTGTATTATGCAAGATATTAGCTTGGTAAATGCTTATAAGCTAGTCCTGTACAGCAAGATTAAACACACTATTTACATTATTCGGACTATTGTCCTAATCTTTGTTGCCATATTTATCACAACGTTTCGACCGTTGTACGCTCCGGCCTTCAGATGGTTGGAATGTCGAACTGAACCCTTTATTTCGCTTGCTGGGGTAAACTGTTCTAGTTCCATGTGCCATGTCTAATGGGTGTTAGTTATCAGTTATCTCCTGTTAATTCACCTCTCCAAGTTCTCCACTGCCTTAACCAGGTATTGAACTCACAACTCTCCTCAAGGACACATGGCACAGTAGATAAAGGCGTTAGTTAGATCCAGTGACAGGACCCAAAGAGTTGTAAGTTCAATGAGTTCCTGAGCTGTAATAATTAGGCCTTCTATCCCAGCTTACAACTCGGTGCTCCTCGGCCACTGATGTATTTTCTGTTGGTCCACATCTGCTTCTTTCCTTCTTTTTATGCGTTTGCCATGCAACACCTTGTCCTCCCAGGGTTTTTTTGAATTTCATTTGGCCAAATTGTTTTACTTTCTGTTTTACTCGTTTTGCGTAGATAGTATTCGCTTCATTTTTTTTTTTTTTTTTTTTTTTTTTTTTTTTTTTTTGTTGGTAGGATTTCAGGTATATTGAGGTGTTTCTTGAAGAGTGCAGTTTCTTTGTTGATGGAGTGGATTTGGTGTTTTAATATTTGCAGGAGAGAGTCTTTGGTTTTTGTGAGGTATGCTTCTAATCCGATTGTTGTAGTTTTTAGAGTTAATTCCAATTGGATTAGACCTCGACCTCCTAAAGCTCTTATTATATACAGCCTATCAACATCTAATTTCGGGTGGCGCATCCTCATTTGGGGAAATATTTTTCTCGCCTTAGTTTCCAATATTTTATTTTTATTCAACTTCCATTTAATAATATTTAAGCTGTATGTTACTACGGGTAATAGTTAAGGTCTTCATAGACTTCATTTTATTAACCCCCATTAAGTTCGTTTGCTAGTATCAAACGCACTCTCCTATAATATTCTTTACTGTTTTAATGTTGTATTCCATCTCCTTCACTAATTCCTAAGTATTTGTATGTACCTTATTGGTCTAGTTCCTTCATCTCGCTATCAAGGTCTAAATCTGTAGTTTTCCTTAGTTTACCACCTTTGAAGGTGGCTTTGGCATATTTGTCGATTTCGAACTCCATCTTAATGTCTTCGCTGAAGGTTTTGACAATGATGAGTAGGTTTTTTTCTGTTGGTTTTCATCTTTTGCAAACGTTTTAAGATAATCAATACAGAATAGGGGATTCAGTTTACCATTCTGTGACTTTTATCCGTAGCTACTGTTGTTCAGTAAGCAGCTGAGTGGCGCTAATGCAAGGCAGAAGTGTAATGGCGATAATGAATGTCCTTGGAAGATTCCGCTTTTGATGTTGTTTGGTCTCGATATTAATGTCCCGTTTGTATGGTTTGTTTAGTGTATCCCAAGCTGATCAAGAAAGTCAATTTTAATGGGATTGATCTTAATGTGCCAATCGCCACTGAGATCACCTTGACATTCTCTTCCCACATTCCAAACAATCTTGCCGTCTCAACTTTCAAATCAGATTAGTTTGTAATTTTCTCAATAATCTTGTTTGCTACATTTGTGTTATTTGGTATGGCAATCATCAATAATATGACAGTGCTTAATACCTTTATCAAGTACAACAATATCAGTATGGCGAGGGTGTATTACTGTTGTAGCATACCTACGGACGATAATAAGTATGCCTGATTCCCATAAATACAGTAGTGAATACTGTACGTGGTCTAGAGTTGGAGATTCATCTCCAGCTTTGCTGGTCAAACAGTCTGCCTCCGGAAGGCGAGGATTCCCAGACGAGGCTATGTCGAAGGTCAGTCTAGTCTCCGGGTAATTTTTGGCCGAGCCTACGGGCTCGGATACCCCACATTAAATTCGGCCTTGTGCCAATCTGACCGCGTGGGGCGGTTGGTAGATATCATAGTTAGAAATTCATTGTGAAATTCACTTGACTCACTTCTTACAGTTGACTACTTCTTCTACGCGCCGCTGGCGAATCTTATACGTGTTGTTCTTGTCCTAAGTATTATCGTACATTACCAACTTTCGTGTAATTATTCTATTCATTAACCTTCTCTAGGTTACAACAGTTACTCTGCTTGAAAATCATAATCCCATGATATTTTGGCCTTTCCAACTTCTTCAACTATTCTATAAGGCACATGCTCGTATCAATTTTTTGCAATTTGGTATTCATACTTTCGACACAATAAGTTATTATTATTGTTATTAATAATAATAATAATTTTTATTTTCTTTGTCTTTCCTCACTTTTTAAATATATTTGCATATATTATGTAAATATACACTTTTTAAAAATGTCCGTTTTTTGAATCTATAATGAAATGTTATGCCTTCCATAAATTATTTAACATATTTCTTTTATCGAAAAAAAAGTTGATTTGATAATTTGGGGCTGTAACTTCTCGTTTTTTTTTGTTTTTTTCAGAAAGTAAATAATTCATTTGTTCATTTATACAAAGTTTAATACTCTAAATTTATCATTAAAGAATTTTCTCGTTCTGCAATGATGCATACACTATTCTCGCATAATGCTGAATTCGATCCTTGTTAAGTGTGTTCTAAATTCATCCCTTTGCTAAACCGAATTTATTTATGGAACGATATAATAACATTATCCACGAGTTAATATCACAACAGAATGTAATTCTTTTTAAATTTCAGTGAATATCATATTTCGAGCAAAGAGTGCTTTCTCCAACCCACGAACAAACTGGCGTTATATAATCTTCCGAACATTCTAAACTTTTCGACTGCAAATATCATATTTACAAAACAAGTAAAGTCTCTACGAAGATGGGCAGTTAAAAGAGTAAGCAAATAAAACCGAACAAAAACATTGATCTTCAAGTATCACATTTCTAAGGGAATCCATTGTTGCTTGCATGTACAAATAAATCCTGTTATGCTGTTTGTGTTTTGTCGTTTATAGATTAAACATCTGACTGAACTAGGCAGCCGGTGTTCAAATTGGGTTGCTATTCCAATGCAGTCGACTGACCAATCAACCAGTGTGCGTCATCACGGACGCTGGGTAATGTCGAAGAGCTGGGTAAACAACGCGATTGCCGTGTAAAAGAAAGATTTTCGTCACATCCGGTGTATATCCATGTGGTTAAGAATAGTTAGGAGGAGAAAAAAACGTGATCAGGCATTTAGTAAACTTGACGATTCGGCGAACACGTCCACGAGTTGTTTTCACACAGAAGAAAGATAAATCAAGAGACTGGTGGGTCAAGTAATCTGAGGCTCAATTTTTCACCACAAGGGTGTGAAGTTACGCACATACGCACACACATAAACACACACACAGACAAGTCGCGCACAGATAGATAGATAGATAGATAGATAGATAGATAGATAGATAGATAATGAATGTAGATAGATAGATAGATAGATAGATAATGAATGTAGATAGATAGATAATGAATATAGATAGATAGATAGATAGATAATGAATGCAGATAGATAGATAGATAGATAGATATGGACTGAGAAAGAGAGAGAAATAAAAGTTAAAAATACATTTATTTCTCTATTAAGTATTGTTGTTAATACGAGGGAAAATAGAAAAATCAGGCGTGGCTCACCATATATGGAGGGAAAAGGAAGATCACTTCCCTCTCTGTGGGATGAAGTTGAAATAATAGACAGAGGAAATCATTGGAAAATACGAAAACTTAAGGAAACAGTACATATGCTATGCCACAAAAAATGTCCTGAGCCGACCAAGCATAGAATAACAACAAAATTGAAATATGAGCTCTGGTAAAAAAAAATGGTTATTGAACCCTTTATTTCGTCCACTGGGGTAGAATGTTTTAGTTCTACGTGTGGACACATGGCCTAGTGGATAAAAGCGTTGGTTGGATCTAGTGACTTCACCCAAACAGTTGTGAATTCAGTACCTGGCTACTGCAGACAGTTGAGTTAAGGGGAGATAACTGAGACATCCGGAACAGGCATGGCACGTGGAACTAGAACAATCTTCTCCGGTGGACAAAATAAAAGGTTCAGTAAATTCCAATCACCTGAAGAACGTCGGGAATATAGCAGTAAAGATGGGGACAACAGTCCGAATGATGTAAATGATTATGATACCTCATCTCAGAAATATAGAACTTTCTTCCTTGTTTAGTATTGAGCAATTTGTTTATAAAAATCGAATCGCTTTTAAACTCGT
Organism: Acanthosepion pharaonis; assembly: GCA_903632075.3. Taxonomy (NCBI): domain Eukaryota; kingdom Metazoa; phylum Mollusca; class Cephalopoda; order Sepiida; family Sepiidae; genus Acanthosepion; species Acanthosepion pharaonis. The sequence goes on along the minus strand of CAHIKZ030001893.1, from coordinate 27,964 downwards.
TAAATTCCAGTAATTTGTTTGTTAGGCGTCAACTATAGATAGATAGATAGATAGATAGATGTAAACAGAACAGAAATGATTGTTTTGTTAGGCGTCAAAGATCTGTGTTATCATTTGTTTTGTTATTCTCTTCGACTCTTAGATTTTTCGGTCGGTGGCGGTGTTTTTGCTTCGACTTACAGACGCGACACTTTCTTTAACACATGAGCAGTGCCAAGATCTCCCAATGCTGCCAGAATCTTCAAGACATCTTACGAAGCAATACGAAATAGTCCCGATGCGCTAACCACAAAAAGTAGAATTTGATCTGTGGCTTAGTTCTGGCACCTCTGTTTTTTTTCTTCTTTTTATATATATATATATATATATATATATATATATTATAATTTTATCACATAGCCAAAACCATTTTTACTCACTACAAAGATGCAACATCGTTTCAGTGCATTTCAACTGCACTTCGACGGGTGACAATATTCACACCCGTCGAAGTGCAGTTAAAATACACTGAAACGAAGTTGCGTCTTTGTAGTGAGTAAAATGGTTTTGGCTATATGATAAAATTATAATAAATAAATAATTATCGCTCTACTGTCGGTAGCGAGCCCTCTTTTGGATTAATGCTGTGAACGTTGGAATTTATATATTACTTTCGTTCTCATCGCATCGGATATTATATATATATATATATATATATATATATATATATATTTTATTTCATCATAATTGTATTCTTTCATAGCAACTATAGATAGATAGATAGATAGATAGATATGGACTAGGTAAACGAGTACCAGAAATCCTATTTTTTCTTTATTTGAAATTACGAATGAAGATCTGAAAATACAAATTAAAGAAATTGTAATTAACATTACTATATCACGATGTTACACATAGATAATTCTTCCATCCCCTTCCGTGTCATTAGTAAGTTCTTCCAAAATATCAACAATGGCTGGTGATAATGTTGAAACTCTCTGACAACCGTTTGTATATCTATCATAATTAAGATATGAACATAATTTTTATCCAGCAACACAAAAAAAATGCGGTTTGCGTTTGAAAAACTTGTATGAATCTGGTATGAATTTGGTGAAACGCCTCTTTTAAAATCAATTGTGAACTAAGGTGATGCATTCAATAAAGTCATTCATGTATCAAATAATGAATAATGTTTTCAGTTGTTCTTCCCCATTAGTAGCTGTACATAATCATGTAGCCACTTCGGTTTCACACTATGTCGCGTTGGACGTCACGGAATTGCAGGTGTAGGTGTGGTCGTTGTTGGGGGAACGGGTGGTTGTTCCTTAGGCATTGACCATGGTTGCTGGTAATAAATGGAGGTGAGGCACATGGATCACTCACTGGTCGTGGTATTTCATGACCATTGTCATATTCCGGACGATTAATATCCCCGGACGGGAGCCGTACTTATGCACGTCCTGGTGCGTTATTCTTAGTGACGTTGCTGAGACCAGTGGGTGAAACGGTATGAGTCTCAGTTTTTTATTTGGGGGGATGTTGGGGGGGTGCATTAGTGGTACATTCAACTGAGATACATTAGGTCCATGTTCGCTGTATAGATCGATGGCAATAGTCCGTCGTACCGGAAGTTCATATACTGGAGAGTAACGACGGAGAAACTTCCTGTTGCGCAGTGTTATCCTTCCAGACCCATTAACGCGGACGCCATATTGGTCGAATTTCTTTGACCCGTCCTGTTTTGTCATATTTTAGAGAGTGATGGCCGGTCTGATTCTGAATTCTGACTAAGTCACCAATCTTGAATAGCGGAAGAGGCTCTGAATGCTCTCTGAGACATTCTCCTCTTTTAACATGTTGGTTCAGCAGAGCAGCTTCCCTTAGAGATAAGGTGTCTAGCCATGTGTCATGAGATTTGTAACGACCGGCTTGTCCAAAAACACACATAGGGGGGGGGCAAGTTTCGTGTCTCTATCAGGGATATTCCTGTATTGTAGATTAGCACGCTGAACGGCATCTATGTGAAGGTCGCCGTTCGGTCCCGTGTTGTCAGTAATGAGACGTTTTACTGTTTTGACACTGACCTCAGCTCTACAACTGTCGTGAGGGAAAGCAACAGTCGATGATGTACACGCGAGGTCTTTCAAAAGTTTCTAGTGTCGGCTGCTGTAAAGTTTGGACCGCCATCAGAAGCCATTTCGTCAGGAATTCCAAATGTAACGAATGTTTTTCGGAGACTATCGATTAGGCCTTTTGAGCCGTTGGTTGATCTCTCAACAATAAGCCAGTTAGAATATCTGTCAACGATACTGCTGTGACCAAGTAAATGGTTAAAGAAATAACAAACAAGTGTCACAGAGATATCAGTAAATAGTAAGTACAACAGAAGAGTATTACACGACTGATGAGTGTGTGTTGGTTGGTCCAGCGTTCAATCTATACGACTGTTAATATTTAACAGACCTCCACGAGGGATGTATGTAGCACAAGGCCGAGTTTACCGTGGATTCTCTGACCCCGTAGGCTTGGCCAAAAATATTCCCTTCGAACCGGTATAAACGGGTTCAGGGTCTGTCTACCTCCCGGGACGAAACTTTGCCCTTCGGCAAAGCCTCGTCCGGGTTCCTCTCTGGCCAAAGGCAGAGAATTCGAAAGCAGCTGCGAACAGTCACAGCCTGGTAGAACAATCTATCCGACTGTTCCCCTAAGGCCTTCTCTCCTACTAATCTTATAGTAGGCGGAAGAGTCCAACATAGACTCTTTAGAGGGAGGACACCACAGCAGACACGAAAGTAATTCACACTTCTGTAACGGAAAAGAATCAGTACACACACATTGAAATGGGTACAGGGGGTACACAAGATGTGTCGGAAAAGCACTGCGTTGTGAGGGGTCATGCAATTGCAGTGGTTACATTTGTTTCTCATACTCATTACATCAGCTATGATTCCCGGCCAGAACACAGATGTCTCTGCCCTCGAAGTCATGGAAGTAATACCCTGATGAGCTGAGTACAAGCGACGTAAGAATGTCCTGTTGTAAGAAAGATGGGATAACGATCCGATACTTGAAGACAGCGACATCGTCAACTGTAAATAAATGTTCCCGGAATGGATAGCATTCTTGGAGAGAGTGTGATATGTCATCGCCTCTATCATCTCAACTAACTGATGCATGATTTCATCAATAGATATAGCGGTACGAATATTGTAGATTACCCACTGAGCATGCAGAAGATGTGGAACTCTAATATGGACTCTGGGGCTCCATCCACGGTGTTGCTATGACGTTTGGAGTATATCAATGACGACAGATTCATAGTATGGGTATCACTACCTCTCTGGGATACTGACAATCAGCACCACAGGTTCTGGGTCACCATTTGGATTGCGAGACACAGCGTCTGGTGCACGGTACTTCACATGTACAACATTCTGAACTTAAACTTGAACGTAAAGTCTTCTTGTTTAGATTAAGGAGTTTGAGATTAGGGATTTTCTCAAGGGATTTGTCCCCGATAATCTTCAGCGAGTGTTTATGGTCGACTGTGATGACAAGGTTGTCACACCCAAACAGAAAATAGCGGGCTTTTTCGAGAGCGACTACAACTGTTAATGCCTCTCTTTCTACCGATGAGTATCAAGATTTTGCAGTGCTTGTGAATCTACTTCCAACTAAGGTAATTTTCCAACCTTCTGTACAGCAAAAGTGCACATTTCCTTCACATTTGCAATGTTTTTGGAAGAGTCTGAACCCTATACCATGTTTCGACCAATCTGTAACTCAGCACGTTCGCTTACTCCAGTCGAATATGCGTACGCCATTTTCTATCTCATTGATTACCATAATCGTGGATTCTTAGAAGAGGTCATCCAGGCTCGAATCCCACTTGTAGGGTATACATGGCTTCAACTGACGGAATGGTAACGCAACATCCGGTTTATCATAATAAACGTGTATGAAGCACGGTTCACCAAACCGAACCAAGATGTTAGTAATGGTTTTTGGCATTGGGAAATCCAGAATGGCAGGCAGGTATTTTTTGCAAGGTCGAACACTATCAGTCTTGATTCCAAAACCAGAAAATTTCACATTATCCTGAACAAATATAAACTAATCAGGATTGAGAGTGATACCATATATTTCTAGCCAATTACATGCCTGGAAAAAGCTCTCCTCGATATTGTTAGCACAGAGGAGGGTATCAACCATGTATTTTGCTTTCTTGAGAACCTCACTAAAGACCCCATCAAATATTGAATCAATAGCTTCATCTACCGCAAGAAAAGTTGGTTTCTATGTCGTGCCAGAAAGAAGGTTTTCTCGCCAAAGTCCATCCTTCAAATCTATAAATCAACCATCCGTCCTTGCATGGAATATTCCTGCCATATATGGTCTGGTGCCCCTGCTGTACGTCTCGAGATCGTCGACAAAATCCAGAGACGAATATGCAAAATGATAGGTCCTGATCTGGCATCTAGTCTATAATCGCTTTCCCACAGACGTGCCTTGGCTTCCCTTTATCTCTTCTGCATATATTTTCACGGCAACTGTTCTGACGAACTACTTTCACTGGTTCCCAGACTGCATGAATTTAAGCGAGCTGCCAGGCTGGCATCTCGGTCCCACCCTTTCAATTTCGAAACGGTTAAATGTAACCATCTCTTCTACTCAAACAGCTTCTTCTCACGCACTTCCCGTCTATGAAATTCCCTTCCTCTTGTTTGCTTCCATGATAACTATAATCTTCAAATATTCCAGTGTAATGTCAATCGACATCTGATACCTTGATCTTGTTCCCCGTCCTGCTTTGTATTCTTTCCACAAACATGTCTCTTTACTCTTGTTCTCAATCCTCTGTAACCCCTTTGCCTGCTAGTGGCACTCCCGCCTTGCTTGCGGTGAATTGCTTTAAAAAAAATCCCGATGCAATATATCCTTGTGGAGCAGTGAGATATCGATATCTACCCTAAGGCGTGATGAAAGTAGTGAAGTGCCTATTCTCTTAACGAATAGGAAGACTATGATATGCATTCCACGCATCGAAGCCTGCTTTCTTGGTCCCATGTGGGCTTGATGAAACGGGGACTGTCTGTGATGGGTTCCCCGGATAGCATGACCATTCTAAACCTAAAAGTCGACCGTACACCGAAGTGTGCCATTCTTCTTTGCGCATACTACCATACGATGGCACCATGTCACGGATTCCCCAATCGGTACAGGTTCTATTACGACTAGTTCAGCATCCTGATCAAGACCCGTCTTAACCGCATCTTGTCAATGAGAGGGGACGAGACCGGGTGTATAATGAGCAACGGCTTTGACCTGAGGGTTCGCCATAATCTGCATATGTGGTCCTTTCATAAAGAGTAAAGCCTGATGTTCATATGTTTTAAGTTTACTTGATTTGTATCGATCTAGTAGGTATTGCTGAAGATCCATACGATGTTCATCCGTAGCGCAGAATTTGGTAGGTATGACAGGTGGAGATACTCGTTTGGGGCAACCACATTTGATGACACGATTGTTGTCATTCAGTCCAATGGACTCCACGGGTGTATCACCTTTAATGTCCATTGCAGTGTTGACACAATCGAATGTACCATCGTTCATTGCTATATCTGCACCGTCAATTGTCTCATGTACAATATTCATTGAAGCATTAGCACTTTCAACAGTTTCTCCAAGTGTCGGAATGATCGTTGCAGTGATACCAAGTGAATACTTACCTTTCGACTAAGGAGTTGTCGATGATGTATACTATCTGCCGTGTCTCCTGTGCAGTGCCATCAAAGGTTTTGTCAGGGAAGACGAGGAGGGCGGCACACAGGAGCTTTATGCCTTTATTGTTAGCGACCTGCATTTTCATCGTCACTGGGATTAGATTGCGTTCAGTCTATCCCAAACAGTTTCCAACTGTGATACCAGACAACTTTGGAAGCCAGTATTAGCCATGGCTGAGATTGTAACGGTCTTTGTTTTTGATAGGAAGCTTGATTTATATCCAAAACACTTATAGTCATCTATTACAGTCGTTGCTGGGAGACTGACATAAAGTTGGGTTTTAGGTGTTTGTTGGTTTTATGTATCAGAAATGTTGTTGTATACAAGAACTTTATTAGTATAGACAGAGTTGAAGTCTGTAGAGGCATAGAGTGAATCTGGAATCTCGTCTACAGTCGCTCTCTCACAGACGTGCCATCGCCTCCCTCTGTCTTTTTTACAAATACTTTTATGGTAACTGTTCCGATGAGCTGCTTTCGCTGGTTCCCAGACTGCATGAATTCAAGCGTCCTACGAGGCTGGCATCCCGCTCTCACCCTTTCACTGTCGAAACTTAAATGTAGCCGTCTCTTCTACTCCAATAGCTTCATATCTCACACCTCTCGCCTGTGGAACTCCCTTCCCGTTTCATATTTCCCTGATAGCTATAATCCCCAACTATTGAAATGTAATGTCAATCGACATCTCCAGTTGCCTTGATCTATCCACTATCCTTCTCCTCATACTTTCCTCTATCACTCATATCTGCTCTCGCTCCAAATTCTCTGTAACCTCTTGCGTGCTAGTGGCTTCCAGCCTTGCTTGGGGGGAAATGCTTAATATATATATATATATATATATATATATATATATATCCAGAACACATTTAAAAAAAATTGTACCGTCATGCTCAATGGATTGTTTCTTCTTGGAACTTCTGCACATTGCGCACAGGTGATTAGCCTGGTTGCATTTTAAGCATGTTCGACAATATGCAACACATATTTTTTTATCTCGAATCCCAGGGCCAGATTTACCGCAGTATGGACACAATTCATGCTTGTCAAACTTTTTCGGAGTGAATTCCTGGGTCCTAGATTGTGCGCACTTCCTGTTGCGGCGATATAAGCTTACGGCCTCAGCATCCTGTGAATTCAGTAATTTGGATACCGAGTGTTTGCCAGCTTCTTCGACTTCAACAAACTTAAACGCTTCTTCTAAAGTCATGTTTTGGTTTTCAGCTCCAAGTAAGTCAAGTTGAATTTCCTGGTCATAGTCAACTCCAGCTTGTCCGCAAAATTTAGCACTAAAAGCTTGAACAGGTTCCTCACAATCTTCAGACATGTTATTTAGCGCCACACGTGTAACCACTGTATTCTCTTCTTTTACAGCTGACGAATTGCTACAATTACTTCAGCCTCTGATTTCTCAATCAATAAACTCCCCTATGCTTGTGTAAGATCTTTACGCAAAGTGTCATCACAGCACTCCAATAACTGAATAATTAGTTCTTTGCCAACAATCTTTGTTGCCTCCTTATAATCTTCCCATCTGGACAGAAAGTAAGTCCAGTCTTCGCTGGTACCAACAGATGTAGTCGTCGGACGTTTGACTTTTACTACTTTGACTGGCGTGGCTGAATTATGTATCATCGAATGCGTGGTGATCAGCGCAGCTACAATCTTTGTATCCAGGTCATCTATCTCGTATTTGCAAGCAGGGATTGGGCACAAGACATGTAGTGGACAGTTCATAAAATCTCCATCATAAATGGAAACCAAAAATGCTGTTTCGTTTATTCTTTATTTAAAATTACGAATGATAGACATCTGAAAATATATCATAAAGAAATTGAAATTAACATTACTATACATCGTGAGGTTATACATAGATATTCTCCTACAAACATAGATATATATAAACAGACTAATATAGATAGATATAAACAGACTAAAATAAATAAATAGATAGATAGATATAAACAGACTAAAATAGATAGATAGATAGAAAAACACTCATGCGATTTCATTTAGTTTCCCAACGCTTATGTTTTCTTTGTTTTAAAAATATCCCACACTGTGACAACATAAGATTTTATAAGAAAGGTGAAATGTTGCAAGAAGCAGGACGCAAATTTACTGTGGATGATTCATGACTTTCTCTACTTTTCGCCTGAGTTAATTATTTTTCATTTTAATTAAAGCAATATTTTTTCAGTTTCACTTATGGTCAGATTCATTAAGATGAACGACTAGTGCCTTGTTTGGTAAAGGAATTTTTTTCAATTCGTAAAAAGTCGTCAAATGTATTTTTAGCTCTCTTTCAAGTTATAATGTAAATTCTTGCTTCAGATTATTCCGGTGAAACGTATATTTCAAAATAGTTAAATTAGGTTTAAAAAGTAGGAGAGCATCAATGCAGAGAACATCATTTGCCCGAAAACTGGCTTCGTTAAATCGAATCTTCACTTCGTCAAATGTTAGAAAATCCAAGGGAGACAACTTTTAAATCTTTTTAAAATATACATCTTTTAAAAACAATAAACAAACAGAAAATAAAAAAATGAAAATATTGATTGACTTTGAAAATTATTTCATTGATGTAATTTAATTATTTGTTTTTATTTATTTACTTATTTATTTACATGTTCATTTTTAATATCTTTTCTGTTGTCTCCTTTGAGTGTACGAGCTAAAAAGTATTCAAGCATTTAATATTCATTTTTTTTTAAAAAAAAAAGAAGTCCTTCCTAGTGCAAAAGGGCTTTAGCCTTCTTCAATTACTACCCTTAGAGCATCACACCCTGATTCTACATTCCCTTCCACTTTTCAAAACTGCTTACAGTGTCCTCTTCCGGGATCACCATCAGCGTTCTACTTAATCTCACTTTTTTCAAGTTTTGTCTGACAGATCATTTGACTGACATATTTCACTGATAACAACACTGTACGAGACTTTGCCCGCTCATGGCAAATGCGACAGCCACACAGTAAACAAGCTCACTCAATGTCGTCTCATTGTTATTGTGGAAGCAATAGCAAAATACATCACCCGAAATTTTAAATATTTTTTAAATGCCTACGCATAATTCGTGCAAATATTGTTTCTTATACAACAAACTTTGATAATATTACATCTTCTTCTTTGACAGGCATACTAATTTCATTGAAAACTTCCATTTTTCAGAGATCTACCTTTAATCAACAGTAATAGTCGTAACTATATAATGATTTGAGAGCCAGGTATTTTATTTGCGGTAAATGTTAGATATCTTTTATTAGCATAAGCAATTATCAATTATTATAATTGTTTAGAAAGACATAACTTAAGACGAGTAAGAGTCAGGAATGATAAAATGGTTTTATGAGGAACATTATTTTAATCATTACACTGCAATCAAGGCAATAAAGCAATTAAAACGAAAGGTGTTACTGAGTGTCAAAGACTATTGGAGAAGAACAAATAATAAAAGAACACGACTTAAGAAGTCAAAACATAACTGACATTGCATTTAAGTTTTTGAAGATCAAAGTAGAAATGGAAGCAAGAATCCGGAGAGTTCCACGAGCTAGAAGTGTGACAGAAGAAACTGTTAGCAGAGAACTTACGGTTACATCTAGCCATTTCAACTGTAAAATGATGAGACCTTGCCGCAAATCTAGTGTGGAGTTACCCCACTTACTTTCCCAAAAAACGTCGCTAGAGGACGCTCCCTAAGCATATAAATAGATAGTGACATTCTCTGCCATCCTCTTTCTCCTATTAGGCCCAGTGATGGTAAAATGTAAGACGCGCGTATTTAAGAACGCCGCCGCTAAGTGACGTTCACCTCCCTTGATCCTCTGCTGATATTTGAACTATCTCACAAGCATGCATATATACTCATGTGTCTATCACACTTCTACACAAACACCTTCACTAGTTTAAATGTTTTCTTCATTCATGTTCATTGTATTGCCACATACAACAATCTTCTATTGTCTATGTATACCCTTGTTTGGTTAATACATACTTATCATTTGGTTCTATATATATAGTTTTGTCTTTGCTTTATTTATTTTATTTACAGGCCGAGTTCGCCATTAGTTTTCCAACTGAACATTCGACCAACACACCCGCAGCACTAGTACTGCGCTCAAATTCATAAAGTCTAGGTATCACTGAGGAAAGTTCATTGGAACAATTATCATGACAGTATTTATAGAAAAGGCACAGGGAAGCTACATTATGGCCGTGGGGAAAGTGACTGAAGCCAAGATGCCAGGTCAGGGCAAATAATATTGCATGGATTTTATCAATAATCTCTAAATACATAGCAAGAGCACCAAACGATATGTGGCAGCAATATTCAAAGTATGAACGAATGGTAGAGGTATAAATATGTCAGATAGATTCTTGAGAGAAAAAATGTCTCGCATGACATAGTGAAGCGACTACTTTTTAGCGGCTGACATAGAAATTGATTCAATATACTCTTTCCACTTAATATCATCAGAAAATGTTTTGTTTTGTTTTCCATTTCAGCCATTTTAAATTCCCAGCGAATCTCAGAATATCGCCATGCCATTGGTAAAATAGCAGGGCAGAATGGGTCTTATAGCCTTAGGTGGCCACCGGTGTAACAGAAGGACAACTCTTAATTCAAAACCTCGTGTGCGGAATTGGGCCTCCCAGATCATATTCCATGGTCTTTGGCTGTCAGTCAAGAGCTTGGAGAAG